>JAQGAM010001080.1:0-10293 GCA_034697665.1 Nanhermannia comitalis
CGGGTATAGTGAACCAAATTTTGGATCTAAAACTGTTCACTATAGCAAAAGATTCACTATATCCGACTTCACTATAACGAGAGTCTACTGTAATTGGAAAATTATAAAAATGCAATACATGAATACCATTAATTTTTATGTGATAGGACTTGTATTTTCAATAGATCTTTTACTTTATAATATTGTATAGCAGTTATATTATACATATTTCAGCTGATTATTAGATATGCAGCTCATAAGCGCTGCTCAGTCTTGAGGTCTGAGCTTCTGATTATGAGAATAGCACAAACAGCTCAGCTCAGCGCTGGTAATATAGAAGCGCAGTTTTCAGACTGATTGTGATCACTACTTGTGGGTGTGCAGTACTGTATAAAAATTCATAAGAATTTATTTTCTGACTCAAAATCCTTTCTTAAGTCTTAAGGGATTCAAAAGCTGTCAAATGTCTGATTTTTCTACTTTTATGAACTTTACTTTATTTCAATATCATTTTCAAATAATAGAGAATTTTCTGATTTTTATTAAACCGACACTAATGTTATGATTATTATATCAGTGGTTCTCAAAAAGTATGTCACGAATGGCAGAAAAGTTCAAGAATACATTTATGAGTGGGTCGTGACTACAATAATTCTTTTTCCCTTTTATATTATTGTTTAATAACATTCCACTAATAAATATCAATAAAAAAATAATAACATAATATATCTATCATAAGAAGTGGTACTCAAACCTTTTTTTACATTAGTGGTACTGTACATCTAATGAGAAACCCTAAGAACCACTTGTACTAAATGAAGGTGATATGGATTCTCTATTGATACATATAATTACAGTATACTCTCGTTATAATGAAATCTCTTGTTATATTAAAAGCGGTTTTTATATTTTAATATTCAGATAAAATGATTGAACCAAAAATTATGAAAGATTTGGGTCACAGCTTTTGATGTTATGAATAGGTCTACTCAAATATTATGTTATTGCGTAAATACATTATTTATTATGTATTAAAATTTTATTAATTTTTAGCGAAAATTCATTAAACTTGTTTATGTGTCGCGAGAAATAATAACTCAGAACCACTGCATTCTATCGTATATTTATTAGAAATATATAAACACCAATCTATATATTTGTGCAGATGTTTCATATGAATGGATTCGTGTGCAGAATAAGGCTCACTTCGATTTTCTAAAATTGATAGTAAAAGTTTTTCTTCTATGAACATAGTATTAAATAAAAGCGCGGGATATCCCGATATACTATCAGCTTTATTTACATTTTCCCTTAAGATCCCAAAGAACAGCCAAAGAAGACTCTCCTAAAGTAAATATCCTATAAATTTTTAAAAAAAAATTATATACAAATATAAAGGAGGAAATATATATTCACAGTAATAGATTTGACTTTTAACTTATTGAACTTTTAGAAAAGAGTAAACAGGGATAAACTTTGAAATTTGTAGCTTTATTTCAATACAATAAAGTCTCGTTATAACGAACTCTGATATTATAAATCTCTCTTTTTTGTGAATAACTGTAAAAGCATTGCTTGTTTACTATACTGTATTATTGCTTTATTCAGTGCTTTGTTATTGCATTAATAAAACAGGAACTCTAATGAAACTTTATCTTAAAATACAATTCTTTAGTACAACAATTTTTGAGACAATACTTTGATTATTTTTATTAAGTAATAGATATTCCTCTGATGTTTTGATAGCAATATTTTGCGAATTGTTTCAAAGAAAATCTGATCTGACAATCCCTCACTCTTAGTCTGTCTGCCACTGCTTTCACTTAAGTCATGTTTATCTGATTTGAAACATCCGACTTATTCGGACAATTGCTGTCAATTCAAGTTCAGGTTTCTTATTATAAAAAACGTTTGTTTATCACAAAAGAGATATTTTGCAATTCTTATAATCCATACTTGAGTCCTTACTTTATTTTATCTTTATATTAAACAATATCCTGTAGAGAACAATATCATGTGCCTATTCGTCTATAAACAACATGACTCTCATATTTCCTCAATATCTCACACAAATGGAAAACAGAAGTTATGATTTCCTCAATTTTTAAGTACAGTACTGTTTCAGTTTATTTAAATTTTACTTATTTTTATTTTTGTTAAATTTGATTAAAATCAGGATTCATTTTTAATCAAGTAATAAGATAAAGAGGAAAAAGAATAAGCGCCTTTAATGTGACCACTTTTGCTGACGACTATTCATTAATATTTCCTGTTTAGCAATATTTTATGTCTGGCGTAAAACAAAAATTCATTCATAATAACGATAATAAATTTCAATCTATAAAAACAACTTTAACTAAATAAGTGAAGTCCGATCTATATCTGTCTGTCTGTCTATCTGTCTCTCTCTCTCTCTCTCCCTCTGTCTCTCTGTCTCTCTCTGACCGTGCATTTGAGCACAAATTGAAAGCGTTGGACAAAACTCACTAAAGAACTAAAGAACTAAAGAAGTTTTTCGGTGGTTGTAATGTCAACAAAAAAGTTATACTCATTTTCCAAGAAAATAGTTTCTTTACTGGAACTACTCTTCCACTTATTTCTTAGTATCAAATGGCAAAACCCTAATCTTCATTTCGGTGGAAAATTGAAAAAATATACGTAACTTTTTAAGTGATCCAAAACCGCAATAACAGTTTTTGTTAATCAGTCCTTTAACCTCTTGTAACCAGAATTTGGTACAATATTTGCACAGTAGGATCACAAGATGCGCCTCTATTCTAATTACTAATGCCTTTTTTCTAGAAGGTGTATGTATTCTATGCATTTGCGGTGTAAGTCTACTACAGCGGGGAATAACACGCGTTATTTCTAAATGCGCTTGTTTTTAGTTTGATCAATGATTATGTTTTGTTTTGAGCGGAAAGTCAACTCAAAACACACTAATCACTAAATACTCGACAGTTGGTCTACACTTCGTATAGACTCATACTGCAGGTGACAATATTTTATGTTATATACTTTTCGGAAAAAAGAGTAGTTTCCATCAGCCTTTGCATCCATTTCGGATGCATGACTTGCTTCCATCTGAACAGTTGCTTATGTTTTGACCTCTTTTGTTATTTCTCGCTTAAACATTAGTTTAAAACCTTTCGACTAATTATATAAAATTAGTGGCACAACAAAAAAATCTTTTCCTCACAAAACAAGAATAATTGCAATAACCAAATGGTTGAACTACACAATAATGTAATTGATCGCTGTTTTGTAATTCATTATCCTTCACCTGAAGCCTTTTCACTTCATTAATATTATTTATGGAAAGTAAAGTCTGATATTCAGATTCAATGACTGTGAAATGGGTAAAACCATTTTGAAAGATTAATTTTTTCTGTCAAATTATCTCTAATTCAAAATCAAATGAATAATTCAATATTTTTGAACTGAAAGAGAAAGTTTACTGTTTTAGTCCATTATGAATTAAACCAATATTTTCATAATTGCTGTAATGCTTACACTTTTTTACAAAGCTATTATTAAATGTTTTTACAAAACCTGTGCTTTATCTAACTTTGTATCGTAAAGATTCAAGAGATAAAGTCAATCATAACAAAAGTTGACAAAAAAGTGTTTTTAGAGTTCAGTGAATTCTATAGAATATATGTAAAGTTCATACATAAAACGTAATACTTTTTGAACAAAAAGCATTACACCATTGTATTGGAAATGATTTTTGAGGCACACGACCATTGGAGACACAAGAGTTGAAATGATTACCGACTACTATTATAGTAGAGTATTGATAACATCCCTTTTTTACATTTTGCAAATCAATCTTTTTCAACGAATGGGTTGTAATGTGTCGGAGGTTATGGTCGAGTTAACTGGATCTCCAGGTGCACCTTTGGTAGGCCATAATGTTAGAGAGCATTAGTGGGTCAGTCAGTTAGTCGATTTGATGAAAATGATATTTTAGAGATTCATTGAAAACTGGTTGCTGTCAACATTGGTCAGTGACTATAATGAACGGGAGCGTGGCTTTCATTTTTAAACCAACCGCAGATGTTGAATATAATAATAATAATATGAAGGGATTGTTGCAGATATATTATATCAATGGATTTATGATTGCCATTGTTATATCGCTATATGGCTTATCTGTTTTTGCTTATGGAAAGAGTTGAAGAGACTGAGAGAGACTGAGAGAAAGAGAGTTAAATCAGCGGGAGTTTTAGGCATTATAACACTCTAGTCGTTTTGCGTGATCAAAATGAAAATGCCTTAACCCTAAAAGTGATTTCTGCTGCAAAAGTTATGATTGAGTTGCACTGATGTTTCATCATTGATTTTCGTTGCCTTAACTACTTTTCTGCATATATGTTATACAGTTTATCAGAAAGTATGGTATGAAAGTATGGTATGCATGCTGTGGGACTATTGCACAAAAGTTGCTGTACCAAAAAGAAAGGAAAAGATTGAACACCGAAACTCTTATGAGTTTGATCGGATTATTTCTTCTTTTGCTCACAAGTTCGGTTCATTGAGTTGATGAAATTGTCCTTTTGCTAAAGTTTTTGTTGGTTCGTTATATTGGATCTTTCTCTTTGACCATCTAATAAAAGTCTTTGAGTCGCACCAAAAGTTTTAATTCACGTTAAGTACACACTCTATAATACTTGAGATATAGATCACAGTTGGGACCAACACATCAAACAATCTTTTCTTATTATTACTGTCTCTTTCCTACTTTTATTGCATTTAACTTCACTTTTTTTCATTGACTTACAATAGAAATATTTTATTTAATAAATAAACTCAATTCAACACAAACTATCTGTCAGTCATTATATTACTGTAACTGAAAGTTTGCACAAAATATAGACCAAAAATCTCTAATGAAAACGCATTTCAGAAAAAATTTATGCAAATCTTTATTTATTTATTGAATTTACATAATTAATGAGTTTAGTCAAAGAGTAATAAAATGTTGGAATATATGGTCAGAGACTAAAGTTATAAAACTATAATTCTCTATCCGTTGTAAAATCCTATTGAAAAAGTTTGTAATACTTTGAAAGTGAAGTTTTTTTCTCAATAAAGGGCAGATGGCTATGACCGGTCATCAGGTCATGCAAAGAACATAGAAAAATATAAAGCAAGGCATAGATTGCGAGCCACTCGTGTGCCAACAGAATGACGTGTCCAGTCATTGATTACTTTTCCTCTTTTATGAATATCAACCCTTTCCTTTCCCTTTTAAATGTGATACAAGTATACCGTTATTTCTATTCCTACAGTACAGTGCAGTACAATGTTAAGCACTTATTTTGAGCTTTTAGACTATACTGTCTAAGCTTTACAGTAATAATAAAACCCTTTGGACTCATTCCTAACATCATGGATGGGATGTTATTTGATTGGGCTCTTCAAGACTCCCACTGCTTTATTGTGAGACCAAATAAATCATTCAGAACTTTCTAATTGAAATTTTGGAGCCAATAATTCTGTATTGAGTGTGTCATTGATATAATGTTGCAGTCGAGCACTTCAATTGTATTTTCACTGTTCTCTCTCACTCTATTTTTGTTCGCACGACTTAATTAATGATAAATCATTGCCAATACAGACTAAAAATTATGTTTTTAATGTATTCTAAAGAGTTTCTCAACTATAAGATCATTCGTGATCGAGAGGATCGAGAGGACAGTACTTCATTCGGAGTTCTTGTCCTATGTCCTCATCCTTTGATGTAAAGGTTCTCTTATCAAAGAATTTGATATTAAATATGTTTTACTGTCGTTCAACTGTAAATATAACGAATATAACAACTTTATAACTTGATTGAGTCAATCATGAAAAGAATTGACACTTTTGTTTCAATTATACTAAATCTTAATTAATTAATAAAAATGATTAGAAAATTTATTTTGATTCGAGAATAAATATATTGAACTGTATTTATATTTAGTAAATATCAAAACAAATCTTTTATTAGTGAATATTTAGAACTTTGGATTTTCATTTCAGTTTTGCGAATGAATGAATACTTTTCTGTAAATAATAATAAAAATCTTTCTTCCGTATAATATTCTAAATTCGCATTTATTACTGTAATAATTTTAAATTTTTAAAAAGTCTCAATATCTACTCAAATCTGTTTTACTTCATACTACACTCAACTCTTCATTCAAACAATAAAATAGAAATGAAATATAGTTCAGAAACAATCTTACGATTAAGAGCATAACAATGAGATCATTATATTTTTGTCTAATGTTCTGTTAAAAATTTGGCGAACATATTGATTCTGAATGATTGTGAAACAAGGAAACAATATTCAGAATGTGAGACACACTTCTTCCTCATCTAAATGTCCAAACTATTCGTCTTCCGCATAGTTTTTTATGACCCTTTGCTCTTTGGAAATATGTTTAGTTGAAGATATGAGTGTAAGAGATAGGAAAAATCGATGAGTTTTTGGTGGAATTTAAGTGACACTCAAAGTAGTGCCATATGGCCTGCATTGGATACGGTCAGCTAATTTTTGAGCAGTTCCGCGCGTGCAATGATTTGGCAGAGTTTCACTTTTGCTGATCAGCTAAATTACAGTCTCGTTCTGCGCTTTAAAATTAACAGTTCGGAAGTTCAACGAACCCTTTCTCTGCTGAGTCCAGTTTCCGGCCAAATAACTTTTACTTGAAAATAACAATAATTGCATATGTGGTCATTATCATAAGCAAAGAGATCATAAGACCATTCACGAAGAAAGCACGCAAAGAACGTCACATTTGCACGCCTTGTGATTGTGAGGGCGCGCGTCTCACTCGTGTCACTTACTTTCAGAATAAATAATTTTACAGTATGTTTCACTTTAAGGATCACTACTTTAAACATCCATTTATTTGATTTGTTTTCATCTTCGATTCTCATCATTCAAACTGAACCTAAAGCAGACATAAGTTTCTGTTTGAACTCAAACTCTATCAGTAATTAATTGGGATTTAAATGAATTATTAAATTATTGAATAAATATTGCTATTAATACTGATATACTTGGCTTTTATAAGATATATTCTACTGTATTAACAAAAATGAGGATTTTCTTGTAGAGTATATTATAACAAAATTTGAAGCTTACTCTTGAGTGATAGTCAACCCTTTGCTCCCGGATTCAGATATATATTTGTGTTAATCTATTTTTAGTCAATAGAATGTAAGGCAAACGTTTGATTGCATTGATTGCATGTTTTCTGGTATTACACCACAGCTGTTGACCGGATGCGATCTTTGGTAATACCTTTCTTTTTAGAAATGACATTTTCCTTTCCCTTGGTTTGAGTTAAGCAGCAGTTAAAATGATGTACTGATTTGGTTTCATGAGCCTAAAAACCGATATATTTATTCAGTAGATTTTACAATAAGTTTCAATACATTTGTCGACCTTTTGCCTCAGAGGCACTTTCAGAAGTCTTTTTACGTTTGTGGACACCATTTATATACGGGATTTCAAACAGTATTAGTGTAAGTGTGTGTGTGAGTGAAAGTAAAATTCCTAGAATGGGATTTTTTTGTCAATGCTCTCAACTGCCCCCTCCTTCACCTCATCGTAATATATATCCATCGTTTTCAAAGAAATCTTTTTTCTTCTTTTCTCTTTTTCTCTTTTCGACCTTTAACGGGATATTTTTGCCCTTTTTTCGCAAACCGTCACTCGCTTTAAGTAAAGCTCGTTTTGCTTTTCTATTTTGATTGTGTGATTGTGTTGTAAGTCTCCTATAAAACCTGATTGCTTTAGGCTAAAGGCTTGACCAACAGATGTCCGGTTTTTTGTTGACCGAGTTTTTCAAAACTGACCATTTATGGCATTAAGAGTTCTCGTTTTGGTTTTTAGGCCATTAATCAAGTTTAGTTTCGAGTCTTTTCATGTTTTTTTCGATTGTCACTAAGATATCCGCTTTGATGTCACAATTCAAATGCTATTACTTTTACTTACCCTTCAAATCTGTTTAAGATCAGTTCAAATCTATTCAAATCATTTGATTTCAATCTCAAACATATCTATAGATAACTCAATAAATTTCATTTCAACAAAAGTTTAATCAAAAAATTGAATATTTTTTTGTTTTATAAAACATTTTCAGAACAATGAACCCTTCAATAAAAAAAAGTGTATAAAGATTTAACTGCAGTTAATTATATTATACAACTTGTAATAAAAAGTATTACAAAACTATTTAACAAATTTGCGATTAAAATTAGTTTTAATCCTAAATTATTTAACTATTTCTGCATTAAGTACAGTACAATACTATAACTTATATTGCATAGTATAAGATATTAATCTATACAGTTATATTGGTTCGTCAATTGTTACAGTACTTTAAGCAGTTATATCTCTATTTCTTAATTCAGTATAACTTATATGTTTAAATATATACAGTATAAGGAGTGGGAGAATATTCACAAGCAATGAATGAGATTTTATGAATGCATTCACTCTTTGATGGCAATCTTGCAAAATTCGAGATTCTTTATTATTGCCACAAACGTAGCATCTAATCAAATGCTAATGATGTCCAGCCTTTTATTACCTTCGCGAGAGTAAACAAGAGTTTGCCTTTTCTCGTCATTGCAAATAATAAATGCAATATTATTAATATCATCGACAAAAACATTCCACAGCTGTCATACCATATTCTTCCGCATTAATAGATTGGTAATACTTTCTCTTTCTATAACGTCCAATGTAATAAATACGTCAAAAGATGATATAAATTTGTGGAATAAAAATGAGATTTCAGTATTAAAATACGGGACAATATAAGGGCTCACAGAAAAGTTAATCATTTATATTATGATATTGATTATTGAATTTTCGATGTTTTTGGATATCACTCTCAATAACACATTAGCTTGGCTTTAATTATATTACATAAGGCATAGGTTAAGCTTAAGCAGAGATTCTATATTAGTTATACCCGTTTTACTAAAACAACGTTTGGTTTTATTTGTTACAAACAATACTTTCCGCACAATTGTCTCTTCGGTCTCTTCCACTCTAGAATATACAGAATATACAGAGTACGGTCCAATTTGTTTCATATTTTACATGCATTTTATTTAAAATATCTATTATAATGAGTGCATTTTTTGTACTTTGATTTGGGTTTAAAATTTAATTAGAAAATCATAACTTTTTTATTATAAACTGATATCATTTTGAATTGTTTACTAAAATACGGTATTTAATAAAATAGGGTTAAACTGTATCTGATAAGAAACGAAAGAAGTAGCCCTCGTATAGCAACTGCACTAAAAACTGGTGAGTGACTCATGCATTTAACTATTGTTTTGATGACCATAAAAGCCCTTTCAATCACTAGTGACCATACACGTGATAATACTGTTATAGTATTCCCATTTGTTTTAATCTGAGCACAACTTTAATCATAAAAAAGAGTTTTCGACTGTAAAAAGACCACAGTTTTAGTGAAACTTTTCTTTGATCGTAATATACATTTATATTATGCTTTGAAATGAGTCAAAAATAGTTAAGTCCTTTATTTCTTATCTTTAGTTCTTATGATATAGAGTATAGTACAGTATGTGAGAAGAAAAACTAAGTTTGTTTATTAGGAACAAAACAAAAATAATCTCTAATAAATAATTTATGCGAGATTTTTGGTCCAAAATACTCTTGAGAGATATGGTTATTATTATAGCGCATATTTCCATATATTACTAGACGACGACTACTTCCCGTTTTGTTTACACATTATTTCGTATCAGTTTTTACGTTTCAAAAGTATAGATTGTTTACTGTCTTTGTTGTTTACTGTACCGAATGAAACACTGGACAAAGAGAGGCATAAGTATAAGCACCCAAAATGTGATATACTCTCACTCTGTCAAAAATATGTGTTGTTTTCAATATACAAATACAATATCTGGTCACACATTTCCGCGTTTGAGACGTAAGCCAGTCAGTTGTCAAGCACTTCAATTTTCTATACCTTATGTGTGTATGGATTTAATTTTTGTACCCCTTTTTTTATTTGCTTCATGAACCCTATGAAGTACTTTTAGCCCTTAAACATAGTGGATATTACTCTCTATATCATATTTTCTTTCATTATTCACACCAAACTCTGTTTCCCATCGAGTGCATGACTGACTGTTGATAAAGTATCACAAGAATCAAAAGGGATTACAACCGGACTTTTTAGCTGTCGAAATGTTTTAGGCTTTGACCTCTCACTCCTCTCTCTCTCTCTCTCTCTCCTCTCTCTCTCTCCTCTCTCTCTCTCTCTCCTCTCT
>JAQGAM010001081.1:0-10291 GCA_034697665.1 Nanhermannia comitalis
ACATAACCGGAATCCCGTTCGGCTATTAACTTAAGCTAAAATCCATTCGATATAACGAACACTCGATTTAACGGACATAAATTTTTACCTCTTTAGGGTTCGTTATATCGAGCTTTTACTGTATTAATACTGATAACATTACAAATGTTATTCTGACCTAAATATTTTCAAATGAATATGTATTGGATCAACATTTCTAGTGTTGTGACGAAAATTCCTAATTTTATAAATTGAAATGTACTGTAAATTAATACGAATACACTTTCACATTATGGCTCTAAGAGCTTGTGTGCACACAATTGTATTACATTTATCTAAAATGATTTTATTTCACAGAAATTTACTGTTATTTCAATCAATAATTTCAATAACTTTATTGATTTCATCGCTTATTAATGCCAATGATATTAAAGGCACTAAAGGTTTGAATTTTAATTGATATTAAATTAAAACAATTTCTAAATAAATATACAGAAGAAAAGCAAACAATTAATGCATAACTAGAAAAAGTTCAATAATCTATAGTTTTAATGATTTAGCGATTATTTAATAGAAAGCAATTTATGTGTGGTTACGATCGCCACTCATATAACTGACGGCTTCTCAAGATTTAATCGTTCTGTTAATACATATGGACACAAACTTGAAGTTCTTGGAATGAACCAGAAATGGCTCAGCGGAGACACAAAAAGTCCTGGCGGTGGACAAAAAATCAATTTACTAAAGAATTACCTTAAAAAACACAAAAACGACAAAAACAAAATCATTTTATTTGTCGACAGTCCTGACGTTATATTGACCTCGAGTTCCGATGAAATACTTAAACGATTTAATAAAATGGACGCTAAAATACTTTTTTCTTCCGAAGGGTATTGTTTTCCCGACAAGTCTTTAGAATATTGTAAAACTGATAGCGACCGACAGCCTTTTGTTAAGCCTGGAAATTGTTTTATTGGATACGCGCCTCAGATATACAAAATTGTGTCCAACCTTGAAATTAGTGATTCAAAAGACGACCAATTGGTTTACACTAAAGCATATCTCGACCTAAAGCTACGCAAAAAACTGGGACTAAAATTGGACCACAAGTCAAATATATTTCAAAATTTGAACGAAGCTGAGGGTGATTTGGAAATACATTTCACTGATGAAGACTCCTATATACACAATACTGCTTACAAAACAAATCCTCTGGTCATTCATGGAAACGGTCCGCATAAGGTTGCGCTCAATTCATTGGGCAATTATTTGGCGAAGTCATGGAATTCAAAAAAGGGCTGTTTATCATGTGATGAAAATAAATTGATTTTTGAAAATGTAAAACATTCTGAGCTTCCGTTAGTCTTAATTGGAATTTTCATCACATACTCGACCCCTTTCATCGATCAATTTCTCGAAAACATCGCTAAACTTGAATACCCAAAAAAAAGGCTCTGTTTGTACGTATATAACAAGGTGGCATATCATTCAGAGGAAGTTAAACAATTTTTGGATGAAAAGAGCGATAATTATAATCATATTACTATATTCCCGTCCAATAAACCTGAATGGGAAGCAAGAAGTTATGCTCTGTATGAATGCGTGAAAATAGATTGTGATTATTATTTTTCAATTGACTCTGAGGTCAGATTAACCAATAGTCAAACATTAATTCGCTTAATAGAGCAAAATAAGGGTGTAATCGCACCCCTATTTGTGCGGAATAACCAGCTTTGGAGCAATTTCTGGGGCGCCCTTTCATCTGAGGGCTATTATTCTCGTTCTCACGATTACGTGCAAATTGTGAATAGGGAACGCCGGGGCGTTTGGAACGTTCCCTTCATATCTCTCGTATATCTAATTAATGGTTCACTACTGAAAGGGTTCAAAGGATGGGAGACATCAAACCAAATAGAGAACCAATTTTCTCAATTTTTTTATAACAGTGATAACCCAAAAATGGACGTATATATGACTTTCTGCAATTTTTTGCGCAATAATCAAATTTTCATGTTTGTCACGAATGTTGAAGATTACGGACATTTGGTCAACACCTCTACTTATGACATAAATAGAAAAAATGCCGACATTTATGAACTTTTCTCGAACCAAAAGGACTGGCAGAACAAATATATACACCAAAATTATAGTAAAGTCTTGACTCCAGATTATCAGGTGGAACAGCCCTGTCCTGATGTTTACTGGTTTCCTGTCGTGACACCTATTTTTTGTAAACATCTTATCGGTCTGTTTAACGGCTATCACATTATCTCAAAGGGGGTCATGCTTATAGTACGTACGCAGTTTTGGGCTCTTTTCAGACCCTCTCCCTCTTAGCGTACGTGCCTATGTTATTTCTATGGACGCGTACGCATTTTAAAAATTAGTTTGACCCCCACTCCTCCCCGTGACTGCGTACGTACTATGTGTATCACCCCAAGAGCTTTAGTCATTTGATGAAGTTTTTCAATTAAATTTAATCCAGATTTCATCAAATAAAACACTTGTTTGCGAGTTTCGAGTTTTATGGTGTAAAAGTGGGTGAAACTCGTGCAATGGCTTAACAAATGTTGATATTTGAGTGCTTTTGTACTCATTGTTTAAAAGATAGATTAATGAGCTTTAATTCGATATATTATAAGTCAGATTCGACAATAAATTAGTCCCGAAAAACTTTATTTCCCTATTTGAAGCATTTTACCGATTTTGTGTCCGGTGCCTAAATAAATAAAACTTTGCACTTTCTTTATAGAAATTATGGAAGACTTTGGCAAATGGTCTCCGGGAAAAAATTATGTAAGACTTATATAAACCGATATATCCATAATCTCAATAGACTTGAGCTTAGAATTATTGCTTAGCGTTAATATATTATGTAATACAAGATTACAAACCATTTTGAGAGTAAAGAATTCTCAGTTTATCTCACTTTATGTGTTTTCAGAACTAATTCATTTCGAAATGAAATCTAACTTTTAGGCACTTTTTTATTCACTTATAAGCAGTGCCTTAGCCAGTTAAGGGCCAGGGGGCCACTAGCACCCAAGCATTTTTAGACATTTAAGTGTAGGTCTGTAGCAATTTCAAAAATTAGCAAATCTTGGAATTTTCCTATGTCTGTCCCCCCAACCAGAAATTTCTGGCTACGGTACTGCTCATAAGATTATTAAGGGTCAACCATTTTTTCAAAGTATTGATTTAATTGACTTCAATATAATAATAGGACCCTCGAGTGTCGGGAGGCTATGAAAACGTTCCCACAAGAGATATCCACATGAATCAGGTTGGCTTTGAACAGCACTGGCTATACTTCCTCAAAGAGTACATAACACCCGTTCAGCAAAAGGTTTTTGTGGGATATTTTGCGGACACGTCTAAAACTATAATGAATTTTGTGGTGAAATATCGCCCATTAGAGCAAAGTTTTCTTCCCCCTCATCACGACTCTTCCACTTATACTATTAATATAGCTCTTAATTCACCAAAAGTTGACTATGAAGGCGGTGGATGTCGTTTCATTCGATACAACTGTAGTATAACAGATCCTCGTTTAGGCTGGTCTTTAATACATCCGGGGAGGCTTACTCACTATCATGAGGGGCTTCGGGTCACTAGAGGAACGCGTTATATTATGGTCTCTTTTGTGGATCCTTAATAACTATTGATTACTGTTTGCTGTACTGTCTAAATAAATAATTAATTGATTCAATTATGCGGTGGATGTCTTGGGTTCTCGTGTTTGGAAGCATTTCATAACATCTTTTCTCTCAATTTTCAGTTTTTTGGCAAAATTATTAAATATTTGATAAAAAATAACTCTTTTTCATAAAATATTTGATAGTTTTGCCAAAAAATGTTGCCATAAATGTGTCTAAACTGATAAATAGTATATTCTTGGCGTCAATGAAATGCCAATTTTTATGCAATAATTTAATAATAATATATACAGCACTTGAGAATGTGTTATGTATTCAAAATTATTTTATGTCAAAATTTTTAATACAATAGAAATTATATGTTTTACTTAACGATTATTGCAGTTTTGAATAGTTTGAAAATTCTTTTGAAAGATTGTGTGCTATAATTATATGACTTAAAAATTATATTTAATAATAATAATTATTATTATACTTTAAAAGCGACGAAATGTAAAATCTAATTAAGTCCGTAAATCATAATTCAATAGTTATAATGCATTAGATTTCTAATCAATCATTAGGTGAATTGGATTTTTAGTTATAAATAGCGGTTTCAAAAAGAGATGCGCTTGAGTTTTGAAATAATCACTAAAATTTAAAGTTTATTATTTGCTATTTTAACGAATAATACAATGTTTTCTATCGAATATTTAATTGTTTGACATTCATTCACAACTTAAATACGAGAGTATTTTTATTTAATTAATAATAGCATTGAATTACTTATTGAATAACTTTTTTACTTTAAAAATATCAAAGAAATTTAGTTAAATTTAACGAATAAAACATTTTTTTGCCACCAAAAGTTTCACTCTTATTATAGGGATGTCTGAAAAGTTCGTGTAATTGGGCAAACTATAAAACTTAGGAAAATTGTGAGTGAATATTGTTAATGAGCATACTTTTTGATGAATATATGAGTAGTTTCATATTTTTTGAATAACTCGTCTGGTTTTTGTAATCAATTATATCTGATAAGGTTTGAGATTTTAGTCAAATTTCATTACGAAAATTATTATGTTCTCAAAGTCTATATTTAATAAATGATTGACACCAGACTAGTGTTTCAATGAGATGATTGGTGGCGTGGGAGGTAAGTTAGTGTCCATATCTATGATTTAGGTGAGGCATAAAGAACAAAAGCTATGCCGAAGACCTGTTGATGACCACCCGAAAACTAGTCTCTAACCGCTGACCACAAATGAAGAAGTGGTCCCCATTTAAGACATTGTGAGGTCGGATCCATTCTGACACATCACAAAGTTAGCATAAAGAGTGAAGGTCTATAAGGAGAAAATTGATCAGATTATGTCTAATATCTTGAGACTGAGGAAGGTTTATGTCCGATTTTTACCGATTTTTACATAATTTTCTGATTTACCATAGAAAATAGAGGGATGACTGTGAGTCTACTGCATATGGTATGATCTACTGAAGTGGTGCTTTCGATCTAATTTAGGCTATTTTTAAACTTTGTGCAAAAAAATTTCAAAAAAATTTGCTGTAAGGCTACCATTACACGAACTTTTCAGACATCCCTATAAGTTATAAACTGTGTTTCTCAATACTTTAAAAGTAAATATACTTAACATAATTTGTTAGAATGCGATTTGTGTTTTGAATCATTATATTGCTGTTATAGCAATACATTAAAAATTTACTAAGAACTTTGTTTCAATGGTTGTACTAAATTATTTAAAATGTTTTGCACTATTCTGACCCTTCCTCCTCTCCAACATTGTCCAACATTAAATAATGAAATATTTTTCAAAAGTAATAAAAAATTGATCGATTATGTAAATATACAAATATTTTTTATTATTATTAAAAATATTAGATATTTTCAATAAAAGAGAAAAATAATGCTGAGCAGGTCCGGGTCCTAGAGGTCCGTGCACGGACCTCGTACCTGAACCCGGACCTCTCTCATAAACCTGGATCTCGGACCTCTCTTAAACCTGGGACCTAGAGGTTCTGAACCATACGAACCTCGAACCTGGACCTCTTCAAAATTTAGAACCCGGACCTGAGTCTCGACCTGAGGTCCGAGGTCCGGGTCCATGAGGTCCAGAGGTTAATTATGCTCAGCAGAAGTAATTAGAGATGATATATTCTATCTACCTTATTAAATAATTAATGATGATGATAATGATTACTAATGATGAGCCTGTATGCACAACTACCCTAAATACATAAAAATTTAATTTATTGCATAATTTCAATTTCATATTCCATGAACATGTAACTTTTTTACATTAACTTTACTTTATCTTTTTGTTTATCTTTGTTTATTAATTATTGAATAATTATATTTTGATAGAATTTTTGACTTACATTTATTTATAAAACAAACACTTTTTATAAGTTTCTGTAAATTAACGGTTTTCAAACTGGGTGCCATGGCCCTAGGTTGTAGAAGGGGCCATTCGATTAAAGGGGTCATTAGAAAATGATTGACACAAATAATTTTAATTTGATTGTACAGTATGTTAAAAATGATTTAAGACTAAAAGATTCACAAAAATAAAAGCAAATATTAAACATATATGTAATAGAAAACATTTAAAAGTTTAGAAGAATATTCATTAATTTTTATGATAATAATAACAATTAATAGCAATTAATAGCAATTATCTGTAAAGCGCCGTGTAGTTCCATCTTTTATTACTTTATTAGATGGACAAAGTGCTGATGACTTTAAAAGGCGAACACTATTTAAAAATTAAAGATTTTTAAAAATGCTAGCTCCATTATAAACATAAATATATTATACCTCTGTTCAATATGACTCATATAATTGAAGTAAATTTTATCAATCTCAACACTCGGACCCAATACCCGACTTGACCCCAATGTTGTTGTTAAACCTGAAGACCAGTGAACGCTTGCAATCAGAACTTGTCCCAAATCTGCTTCAACAGTACATAGAGTTGTATAGTTCTGTCCGGGAGTTAATTTGTTCAATGTTCCGGAAAAACATTTATATCCGCTTATAATTAATGATAAACTTCCCAACACTGAAGAGCTTCCACTTATGTGAAACTGAAATTAATAAAACTATCATTTCTTAAAAACTCAAAATTCATAAAACTTAAAAATAATTAATTATTTCTCTTAATATTATATATTTATTGAAAGCAATAATTTTACCAAAACTTGATAATGAAATAAACAGAAAGGCGCTGAAGCAGTCGTTTTGATAAATAAAGTATTTGGTGGTTTTGTATTGCCGTTTATGTAATTATTTGTATTATCCCAAAAATGAAAGTCAAAATTCATTGGTTTGCAATTCTCTCCATTAGTGCCACAGTCAGCACATTTTCCTTTTAGAAATTTTTTATAACTTTTACAGGAATAGGCAATTAATTGACATGTACTGCCAGCTAAAGCCGGATCAGCACTTAATAAATCGTGTGATCTTTCATGGCTGCAGAGAATTTTCGATTTTATATCTGTTAAGATATATTTATATTCCTTAATATAATAATATTTTATATTTGTTTAATACGATAAAACCTGATGTTAAGCTTGAAAAATTGGCATTCGATAAAACACGCTTAGAATCAATAAAATCGCAACCGGGTTGGACAATACCACCATTAGGGTAGAAGTCATAATGTCCTAATGGACGGGATTTACCAAACTTTGCGATACCTGTATTTTCGTAAAAATTATTTTACAAGCAAACTGTCCTATAATTTAATGATATTTTAATATAATTTAATTAATAGAAACAGTTTTTTCTTTGTATAAAAGAATGAAACAATTATTGTACTTCTCCAGACTCCAGAGCTATAGTGCATCTGGAGAGCATTTCTTCAGATTTTGAAACTATATTTAAGTAAAACTTCTCATAAATAAAATAAACTTCAGGTCTATAGAAAAAATATTTTATTTATGACAATCTTGTAACAGATTTATTGTCGTATACAAACATTAAAAGGGTGAAAATCTGTTTTAAAGCAATTTCAAACATATTTTTAATATTAATACACTTTTATTTTCAGTTGATTTGTGTTTTGATAGAGATATCTAACCTTTCAATTTAGATTTGAATTTATTTATTTTAAAAAACCAATATAAAGTTTAATATTATTCCAGATTTTCCAATAAATCTCCAGAATTTAGCTTATTTTTAGATAATGTTTCCCATTTGATTTTTTCCTCCAGTTTCGTTTTTGAAGGAACTGGCAACCCTGAATTTAATTCCAACATAATGCACAATTCCATATAACATTATCCTATTCTCCTAAGCCTTTTCTCAAACTTTAAACGCAATTTTTAAAAAATTTTACTTTTAAGAGATACTTTATAGAACTCAACCGACGATATTTAAAAGAATTTATTTTAAAGTTTTGTTTTGAAAATTTTAAAGCGCTTTTTAAATACATTTTATATTAAATCATATTGGATAATTTCCATAATAATAAGGATTATTTATGTTTAATTAAGCGCTTACCTTTAGATTTGAATATTTTAGCATCTGTATGTATTATGATCACTAAATTACCGTCCGTTTTTTCTAAACGTGCATCCGCATTTTTACCCAAAAATGCAGGTCCAGCTGGATCTAATCCTGTAACCCGATAAACTAAATTACCAGTTAAATTTTTAAACTTAGCGCCAGCAAAACCAACAGCTTGTCCGCCCAAACTATGTCCAAATATATGCAACTTATCAGATGTTAAAGATATTACGATTTGCAATCGGGTTATGAAGTAAGCAATCATAGCACCAACAACTCTTGTATCAGTAGCTGATTGTTTATAATTAAAATTATTCGCCGCTTTAGACCAGTCAACAGCAATTACATTATAGTCGCACGACTTGTTCAGCAAATAATCTTTCATAGTCTAAGAGATAAGTAATTTTTTTTAAATATTACAAATAATTGCTGCTAAATAAGAGATATTTTGATATACTCCCAGCCAATTATTTTGATCATATTTAAAAGTCCATCCATGAGTAAAAATTATAGTTTTATTATTAGAAATATTAGAATTTTTGATAGTCTGGTTGTCTGGATTATATTTGAAAGAAAATGGATTATATCTTGTTTTACATGCAAAATATAGAAAAGTAGCATTAATGTCAGCAGGACTTGTCGGAAAAATAATAAAGGAATTTTTTAAATGATCCATAACCGTTCGACCTTCAAAGCAGCCCACATCAGTGTAACATTGCTGCTGAACTAAAAGTATATAATTTTTAATATATAATTGAATGTAAAAAATTTTTAATTTATAAATTTATGTCAAAATTCTCACTTTGGTTTGAAATAGAAAATACTAGAAATAGTGATAATAAACTTAATAAAGACATTAAAATAATTTTAATATTTCACACAAAAGTTAATATTAGTCTGTTTAATTGTAAGTTACGCTTTTATATCTGCGCTGTTGCGTTCACTGGGAAGAATAGTTTTTAACTAATTGTGTGCGTTCTCTTTAAATAATTGTATCTTCAATAATGATTGATTGATTGATTAGTTGTAGCTGTTTAAATTTAAATTACATGTGGTTTATACTGTAAAACTAACTTTTAAGTATTTTGGGTAATATTTTCAATTTATTGCATTGTATTTTAACCTAATTTTTCATTTTCATTACATTTTGGTCATAATTTATGTGCATATTGAAAGATTGAAAAGTTCTTGTTCTATGCGTTTTTAATTTGCATATCTTTTCTCATCTCTGGTGATAACAGTTTATAGCTCGTCCACATAGTACGTAAGCAGTTTTGGGCTGTTTTCATACCCCCTCCCCCTCCCTGTTAGCGTACGTTACTATGTTATCTCTATGTACGCGTACGCATTTTTATAACTTAATTGACCCCCTCTGACTGCGTACGTACTATGTGGCGAGCCCTTAACAAATAATTTTGCTATTTTCACCATTTTTCTCTAAATGTGCTGTGTGATAAAGGTTAATAACCTTAATAAAGGTTTTAAAAAAGCCTGTTAAGAGTGACTTTTACCTGTTTATAAAAGTTTTATGCTAAAGTTAATTTACAAAAAAATTATCGAAATTTATGAACGCATAATGGGATAGAATAAAAGAACCTGACCACTCAAGTTTTGGCAAAGACTATACATTAAAATAAAATTCACCATTTAGTAAGAAACTAATTGAGACACTTTTTTGAAATATATCTTACACAAAATTAGAAATGCTACACACTTTAATTATAGTAAATAATATATTGAATTATTTGGAAATAGGAAAAATTTATTATACTGTGAATCAATTTAAGATTATAAGAATGTTATTCTTAACTATGAGGTTTAGCAATATTAAAGAAATAAAATGCCTTTTTATTTTTGAGATTATACTAATAAAATACAAGTGTAGTACAATTAAAAACCTAACTAAATGGAAAAAACAGCGAAGGCCTGAACTGTTGACTGCACTGCATTGCATATTTGTGTTGCACTGTTCACTAAACATTACATAAATAAAACGACAAGTAAAACAGCGATACATATATGTCGAACAGTAAATAAAACGCTGCGGGTTTTCGATCTTGCGGTTCATTTTAATTATTTCTCGAATTAATAATATTTGGTTTATATTAGGGAAATATTTTCAGGATATAGTTATATATGGTATTCGAAA
>JAQGAM010001082.1:0-10291 GCA_034697665.1 Nanhermannia comitalis
GGAATTATTTCATATGGCATTAAATGTGGTCAACCGAATATACCCGGAATATATACTCAAGTATCTGCTTATGTCGATTGGATCTATCAAGTTATGGATTGCTATAAAGAAACTCAAAGCTTAGTTTAGACAAAGTTTAGACACTAATCTTTATAATTAATTATATAATTATTTTTTTATTCGTCACTTTAAATCATTTTTATATAAAAGTCAATTATGTGTAAATTCATTCAGAATTCATCACAATATGAGATACCATTTTATTTATAAAGAATTTAAAATTCAAAACTTAAGCTCTTTTAACTTTTTCATAATAAAGATTCAGTTCATTTATTGAATAATTTGCTTATATTTCCAATACTAGCAAACAGTATAAACCAATTCTAACTACTGCTTAACCCAAATATTCATAGCTTTTATTAATTTGGATAATTTTTGTTTTTGCTCTTTACTGACATTTAGATTATAGACATATAAAGTAATTAACAGATTCTTAATGAACTTCTTCTTGAGATAATAAATTGTGAGAAATCTTACTGATGTAAATTCAATAAAGATGGCAACACTCTTGACGATGACTGTCAAATGCGATCTTAAGCTTAAAACAATTCTTCAGCATTGACACTAAACGCAACTCTAAAGCATATCTAAATTCATTTTGATTTTTTATTGTAAATTATTGGGTGAAATTGAAAAACAGTTCAATCTAATTATTTTCGACAATTCAATAAACTTTTTGAAGTTTGATTACTTTGAAACAAACTTTTATTACTTTACGATAAACTCTAATCATTTAATGATAAGTTTATATTTTAACATATACTGCATGAGCTCTTTTTCATACAGTTTTTTATATGTATAATATGTATAATAGTAGAGATTTTGTCCTAAATTGAAGTCTATTTGGATTACTTTTAGAGTTTAAATGACATGCATTTTCCCAAATACTAAAAGCTTAAGTAATACTGGATCTTAAAAAGTTTAGCCTTCAATTAGTGAACTGGAATTAATATAATCTATTCAATCAATAAAGCTATCAATATCTGTAAACTGGTTTCACACAAATACCATCTTAAGCTCTAGTAATAAAATGATTTTATTTGTTAGAATTTAAATAATTAAATATAAACATTTATCTCATAATCTTTATAAACTCATTAAAATAACAGAAGTATTTATTAATTTATAAGTTTCTACCCATTAGTAATTTTGAGTTGCAGTTAAAAAACAATACTCACTGAATTAGAAAAAGTTGAGATTTTCTTCCAGGGACTCATTTTTGACAATAGACAAAAACTACTATATTATGAGAGATAATTGTCAATAATATTCATTAAAGTTTACTACCCTTATAGTACCTCAAACTGATGAGTACATACAGTAAAATCTATGAATAATGTGCATTAACTTCAAAAGTTGTGCACTTATTATGGTTGCTATAAAACTAGCTGTAAAATGAAAAGACTGGAAAAAGAAGAGCGTCGGCTAAATAATCAGCATAAAAGCTTCTGTTGAAAAGATTCCTGAGTAGGCTTATCATTGCGACATTTGCCAAACGCTACTGTAGTCTTGAGACAGGAGCTTATAATACACCATTAAGTTGTAAAGTGATTTAAGATACTTTTGTCCCTTCTCTTGCAGGTGATATTCTCTGTGACAAAAGGATGTGATGTCTTGTTTTGCAGTATTTCCAAAGACCTTTCGCTTGATTATCGGCGATCACAAAAGTTGTAATTTTTTTAGAAATGCAAGAATGTCCATAAGTTTGGCAATAAAAAAGACTCTTCTCATCAGTGGGAATATAACAAAACGTTGAGGAAAAGGGAAATCTGTGACCCTTTACAGTGAATCAATTCTTTTAACGAACCTTAAAACTTGTCTGTCTTGCTTTTGGAGTTTATTTTTATTTTCAATTTTTAAATTCTATTTCATTAATCAATAACTCTGTGCAGTCATATCTGCTTTCCTAATAATTATGCAATTCTTGATCACTTTTAAATAGGAATCTTTATACTTCTTCATAATTAAAGGAAATACTATTATATGTTAAGATATTTTTAAACTTGAAATTATATAAACAGTAATTTCAACACTTCTCTAAAATATTCTGTTGACTTATAACTTAATGTTTTTCGCATCTGTACTGGTATTTCAAGTTAACTCTAAATATTTGACTTATAGTGTGACTTTAGTTTCTTCGCAAAGTTTCTCATTTGTAGGAACTGTTGTTTCTTTTTACTTTGCATTTAAGTTTCTTTTTTACTTTAAAAAAATAATACAATTTGAAAGTAAAAGCTAAATCAACTTTCACTGTACTTTATTGAAAAAGCCTTAAATTTGGTGTTTATTTAGATACATAAGTAGTGCGTTTGATCTCAAAGAATAACATTTGAAACTTTTTAAATTCTGCTTACGATTGTTGTTCACAAAAGTATATTGAAGGGAGTTTGGAAATAAAAACAATGAATAACTCTACAGTTAGAGTGTATGTTGTTTTATACCATAAGGTATATGAAATCGGGTTTTCAGCCGATAGTAAGCATGAAAGAAGAACAATACTAACGGGAATGCGGTTTCGTGTTGCATAGGGTTCTACTGGCTATGGCTTAAGGGATCAAACTTTGAAACTTCCGACTTCCACTCTAACGGTTTATATATATGCTACACATGCTTAATAAACAACTTTTATTCACAATTTTATTTATAAATAACAATTATAACATATGTAAAAACTCGAGAAACATTTTGATTTCGTTCAATACATTTCAAAATAATGTTCATATACTGTAGTTCTATAACGAACTTCGATCAGAGGATATCACATATAAAATACGTGCCTCCAAAAAGTTTGTGCTTAAAACCTAGTCATAGCATTATATGTGACTTGTTCTCAGTTGTATACTATATTTATTTTGATTTCGTTTAATTTCATAGCTATGACTGTTTTTACATTAAGAATCAAACATTGAGAGAAGCATTGATTCCTATACTTACAAAAGCAATAAACCATAAAGCAATCAAAACTGAATGCCCTCTTTTATATCTCTCGTGTGTATTGTTTGACTGTTCACAAGTGACTATAATCATGCAATATTGGATAAGTAACAATACTGGATAAGAAACATATCGGAATCGATATATCAAAAGTATTGTACAGTTTATACCAGACTTTTATTGTTATTTCGCTTATTTCCATGCAATATAAAGTTTCTATAAGTTATTGCACATAATGCTTATCGTTAAAAACTTGAAAATAACTTTGAGAATCACTATTTGAGTAACAACTCTGGCAATTATCTCAACGAGTAAATGACACGTTTTTATTTTAAATTCATTGCAGTTATAGTGTTTGCGGTTGTAAAAGACATTTTTTGATTTTCTCCCTTAAGAAGTATATTCTCAATGACATCCTATAATTTTCCCCTTCATTTATCAATTAACATGAGATGAATAAAGAGTAAGCTTAACAAACATTATTTCTAGTTTGCAGATTTTGATACGATTGTGTAATGTAAGCTTACTATTTGTATATTACTATAGATATTTCATTATATCAATTACTTTGAGCTTTTTCAAGCCTTACTCAAAAGAAGGCTTTGATTCAAAGTTGTTTTACTACTTCAAACTGACTCAGCGATGATTTTGTCACACTTTTTATAAATAATACTCTTATATAATATCATAAAAGCTGAAGTAATAAATAAAACGAGTAATCGCTTTAAAATGATAATATTCTAAACACGATAAAAATGAGCTTTAATTAAATGAGCGCCGCATTTATTCATTAAATATACCAAAAGTCAATTCAAATATAGTTGTCATGGAGTTAAATGAAATTTAATTACTATTTGATTTCCTAATTTTTTACACATATGTATGAAATATATTTGATAAAAAACAAGACGTGATAATTACTTTTTGATCGCGAAATTTTCTCTAACTCACGATTCATTAATTTTATACATTTCTGTGATGTAGTACTTCATCTGAATCTCTCTCCCTCTGATTCTCTCCGATCGGAACAAGATTGCGATTTTACTTTTCACTTGACTACACGCGTTTTATTAACAAAAAGTTTGAGACTACACAACTACACAACTTTTTTATTCATGTTTCGATGAGCTCACTATAGGGATGGAGAGAGAAAATTAGAAAAACTGCTAACAGAGAAATACTAGATTTAATTCCCCTTTTTGACAGTTTTCATGATAATAATAATCTGTTTATTATTAAGTATGCTTTTCAAGTCAAACAGTTTAAAAGACAGAGTAGAGTTGCAGATGTACTGCAATTGTATAGTGTATTCAATTCAAACAGTAGTCAATATCCCAACTCATGAGTTCCCGCTTTTATTTCCGCAATTTTTCAAAATACAAACATCGTCTGAACGTGACTACAGCTGGAAAAATCATAAAACCCCTTAACGATAGGATTAATTTTAAACTTCAGGCCACTCTCAAAACTTCACTCGTTTTTTGAAACATAATAGAGTTATTGAATTATGAAACCTATTTTGAAATTGACATTTATATAGTAATATGAATTAAAAATATTTTCACTAACACAAGAGCTCACAATGAAATTGCATTTTAATAGTTAAATAATTTAAATTCCCAAATAATCCTAATCTCCTTATTCCTAATCTTAAAATTAAATTAAATATTTTTAATCGTATCTAATGTTGATTGAAAATGAATTTATTTAAATTATTTGATAGATGTGAGATGATTATAAAGTTAGTGTAAAATTGCCACTTAATTAATAAAATAAACATATTTTGGTTTCCTAAATCTTAATACTAAGTTTTAGAATTTAAAATTGTGTTTAAATTTGATGCAAAACATACCTGTATAAATGCATGCAATTTATGAACAGTTTGCATCTCAATGCTATCTAAATATCCTAAATTATTGGCAATAAAACGATTATCCTTGAATAGTCTCAATAATTTAGAAACTGCTGACTATGAACAGATACCCATAAATTAGAAGAGTAATAGTGGTGTAAATTCAGTTTAAATTAATTAGAACTTATTGAAACTGATAATAGAGTTAACAAATATTTTTAATCAAAGTTGCTCTTATAGTCCTTAAATTTGGGATGAAATCCTGATTCACTCGAGTTTGATCATTAAGTATGAGCTCGAGTTTTGCAAAGAAGTTGAATCAAATTTCAAAACAGCGAAAAGAATAATCTAAATATTCCCTATTCTTAGAGTAAAAATAGTTATGCATTGTATCGAATTGTTTCCCTATTAGCAAATTTCACTAACTTTGAGCTAAATTGAAACCTAAATGCGATTATAAGGATTGCAGCTGTTTCACCATCGGGTAATGTTTTGAGGCATGATTATAGTTCACTTTGGAATTATATCAGAACTAAATGCTGTTTTATGCAAAAACAAGTCAATAAGTCATTTGCATGACTAGCGCTTCTGATTTTATTCTCTATTTCTGGAAGCAGTGAGCATAGAGAAAAAAATTGTAAAATGAGATACCCTTTAGGCCTTTTATGATCCCAAATAATTTGGAAATGTCTCTTTTTGGTGAGTGAAAAATTTTAAAATTATTTTATTGTGGGTGCCATTAAAGTTAGTGTATAATATGATATTGTAATTAACGAAATACGTTCACATATACAGCAATGGATTACATTAGATCCCGTAGTATATCATTGAGACATAAGTTGCTGAATTGCACCCCACTATAAAATCATTTTGAATTTCTTACTTCCAGTAAAGGGACAGTTCTTACTTCCAGAATATTTAAGGGTCATAAAAGGCCTGAAGGCTGTTTCAATTTAGAGTCCCAACAAAGATGTACCGCTCCAGTGGACAAAATTCCCACGAGTTTCTCTTCACCAGAAACTTATATTGAAGGAGAGCGAGAGACTGGCTTACACTACAAGCTTATTATTGCCTCCAGATTAGAAACTTAGGTTTCGATTCGAGAGAAGGACAAGATAAATGAAACGAGTTTAGTGAAGGCACGTTTTATGAGATAATTAAAATGCTAAGCTATACACAAATGAACACCGAGTTAAACTTGAATTAGTAATATTATATGCTTTACTGCTTTTACTCTACTCATACACTTCATAAAGTTTGCAAAAAATTCAATTCGCTCTTTCACTCTAAGAGTAAATATTGATTGTAATTAACATTTTATAGGAAAGCATTGGTTCTTATTTTTAAATTATTGATCATATCATTGTAATACTGATCAAAGTATGTCTCAATCAATCATTTTCTTCTACAGATTTGAAGCTCTAGTGATGGCCCAAAAGATTTTCAACTTATAAAATAAGTTACTTTAATCTTATGGCGCAGCCAAACAACGAAAAAAATATCATCACTAATACTAAGTTCAGAGTAAATTCAATGAGTTTTTGTTATTTTAGGCCAGAAGTACTTGTTAGTGAAAGTTACACAATGCAGTCGATACTATCATTCGAGTGTTGAGACTTGAAATGAAAGTTGGAGAGTATTACAGTTACATCTAACAGAGTATGGCATCAGTTTCTGATGATGAGTGTCTCTCTGTGTGCGTATGTGTGTATTTGGAGTCGTTTATTTGCTTGCATGTGAATTGTCCATATTGACCGAGCTGTCCAAAGCTGTTATAACAACTCTAATGTAATAGAGGGGCAAATTTCGATCATTTCTACATTCGATACATAATACGCCCGTTTCTCTGAACATCAACTTTTTAACAATTTAAATATTTTTATCATAAACTTATAGGTTTTATCATAAAAATAATTTCTAATTTGTTAGCATTTTATTGAATTGATTTGAATTTCTAAACTATCAAACGATTGATTAGTTTTTTATGAAAAAATTTGAAAATTTAGTTTAACATTAAACGATAGGTTAAATGTGAAATGAAGTTCTTTTTATATGAGATTCACTTGAAATGCTTACTTAAGTTACAGTAAACGTGTGATATAGCTTTCAGTTATGAAATAGTGATAACACTCATTGCAATATTGGCAGATATTATTTCCTTCTGTTTCCTGTCCACTTTTGCTACCATTTCCGTTTGAGCCGTTTTCTCTATTTCTCGGTGGGCAATAGTTTTCCACAAGTTGTTGATATGCTTGGAAAGTATCTCTTACTCCAGAAGCGAAATGCACTATAATTTTTGCCTTCATCACAATACTTGCGAAACCACAGGATATTGGACTCAACACTCAGATCAAGAAACCTTAACAAGAATAAGTCAGAAAATATACAATAAAATGTTATATTCCTTTTAACATACCTGAGGCCTGAAGAAAGGGTTTACTAAAAAGTGGCATTCAATGCTATTCTCTTAGCTTTATGATGTCTGGCACCATGTTTTGCTGTTTCTAAACTTTTTTTAGTGGACAACTCCAAACCGATTTTATGGTGGGTGACATCGATGGTAGCAGTCATCGAAAAGCATACACATCATTAAGGTCACAGCCAGGACAACAAAGTGCTTGTGGCTGTTCATACTAATTAGATGAACAAAAAAGAAAAAATAAGAAACATTTTGGTCAATAAAGTTTTTGAGAAAAAAGACAGCAATCAAAGAATTAGTACATTTTATGATAAAAACGTGATTTCTTGAACAGCGTTTTATACATCGGTATCATTGATGTGATTAGAAATAAAACTGAATTGACTGACTATTAAATAAATCTGTATTCAAAACTTTAAGTTTCGGTAAAGCGGTCAATAAATTAAGTTACACCTTAAACATAAATTATTACATTAATAATCTTTATAATCTGTATTTTTAAAATCATGAACAATAGCATTATTTGCTATGAAAAAAGTAACTAAACTTGTGTTACGACACGATCAAGCGTTTACTTTGAGAAGTTTAGACTATTGGACAATCGGTTCGGTGTTTGTGCCCCACTGTTCACTTAGGAGTGTCTCTTATAAAGAAGTGCAAAAATTTACAAAAGGCATTTGTTAGTCACTAATATAGCCTTTGAACTCACTGGTGGTAAATAAATGTTCGAACAAATCAAGTTTGCTTTGAAATTAACGACACTTTTAATATTAGTGCTCATCAGATGAAATACAGAATAATAATCACAATTAATCATTTAATTAAAGTTTAAGATCACCCATAAATTATTCATTCGGTATTCATTCAAAGTAATGCCCAGAACTTGACTTAAATTCTTGAGATAGTTTGTGGTCTCTTTTGAATACAAGCTTTTTTATGCCGACTTTTAAAAAGAGAAAAATCTGTTTTATTTTATTGACAAAAGTTTTGATGAACTTCTGATAAAATTCAAAGTTTTAATTTTTGCTCAAAAAGCGCCCATTTTCTGAAACAACAATTTATTATAATCTCATTTTTATGCTTTAGTTAAAAGGAAGTTAAAAAATACTAATTATTAAAAAAAACTTAACGATTGGAACAGAATTGCATAAATCTAGAAGTAATAAAAACGGAAGTTCTTAAAGTTATTATTGCATGTAATAATGCAATTAATCAATATTAAGGCATAAACAGATACTGTACTACAAAAGTATGTTTTTTGATTAAAATAATTGAAAACTCAAATGATATGATAAGTTAATTGAAATGTGAGACTATATGTTATGCTTAATTCATGAAAGTTTTAATCTCATAAAACAAACATTAGAATTGTCTCTTATATCAGATTTAAATCTTTCAACATTAATAAAAGCGAGCGATAAGACAAAAGAGAACAAGAACTTACTGTAGAAGATATTTGATTGTGTTGCTCAAAGTCGGGCGATTTGTCAGTTTGTTTGCGGTGACATTAGCTGACATTAAGAGCCATTAGAGTAATGCAGTCGCTTCGGATCGTTGGCCACTGGATGTAGAAGTGCACAAATCTACACAAACTCCTATTTTCTCCCTTTTGGTTCTCACTAAAAGGCGGATCAGTGAATCTCGGCGGAGACCAACTTATTTAATCATCTTCTCTTGACCTCAAAAGCATTAGATTACTGATTCAATTGGGAGTAATGTATACATAGCAACAAAACAGGCGGAAAGGGTAAAAAGGAGTATAAGTATAAATCATGAAATACTGAATTGTCACCAGAGAAATGAAATGTCTAAATGTGAAACTCCTTTCATTCAAACGATACACTGAATTAAACTATTGCTCTATTGCTCTTCTCTAGAAATAAAAGATAAAAATAAGTCAAACATAGAGTCTAATACACTATTAAGACTGAGTAAATGTATGTGTACTTGAATCAGATAATAGTTATATACTGCAGTCAAATACAATATAAACTACAGTAGAGTTAAATTTTGATATGTATGCGAACAGTGAAACTTCACACCTATTCGCAAAGTTTGGCAGAACTTAATTCAGCATTTTTTGACCCAAATCAGTGGTGCGAAAAGCCCTTTATATTAGAGTGAAGTCGCGACTCTATTATATTATGCTTTCACTATTGTCGCTCATTCAACATATTAACTTCTTCACTATGTATTTGTGGCCAGTTTTACAATACACTCCCAGTTAGAAGTTTCTCTTTATTAAGTTGGCTAAAAGGCTGTTTAGCACAAAAGGTGATCATTGATCCGTTTGGATAATCTCTAGCTAACAATACTAACTGAAAAACTTATTCACACAGATGTTTAGATGTGTTTTCGCAAAAATGCTTTACATTTTCAGTTCTGGTTATGTATTGTTAGCTTAAAGCAGAGTGACTTTCACTAAATATTCTATTAGTGAATATCTGGTGAATATGACATTGAAATGTGTGCATAAGATCGCGATTAGACTCACAATATATTATTATTCAAGTTTACCGTTTCATAAATTGTACGATACTCTCTACACGAATCCTATGAAACCTATGTGTGAGCACTTACTATACAGCATGTTATTCAAATTCATTTGAAGTACTGAATCAGATGTGAACGCCAGACACGACACTTGTATCATAGTTGAAATTGACAAGAGATCAACAAAATACAGTTTTACTTTTATCTAATTAAACAGTCTTTCAAATCCATGATCGAACTTAAAAGAACTTATAGTCAAATCTTTTATTCTCTATTTTCGAGACTCAAAGCCTTAAGTTATTACACGAATGACAGCATAACATTATTCTGAGATAAGCCTTGAATGCATACCATCAGAATAAGACTTACCCTTTAACCTAAGCTTAAGCTTTGTAATCAATACCCTTTAGATCAAAGTTTTAGAACTTACTTCTAAAAGGCCCTGTACAGGCAGGGACAGGCATTCAGTACGGTTAACGTAAGGTTCTATGTAATAGATGTCAAAAGATCTACTTAAAGGTCGACTCACAGAT
>JAQGAM010001083.1:0-10291 GCA_034697665.1 Nanhermannia comitalis
CATAATTCACATTCTTTTCTATTACATAAGTTTGTGATTCAATTATTCCATTTGTTTTAAAGCATAAATAATTTATAAAATTTATCACAATTTATAATATAAAGGCGTAACAAAACAAACAAACGAAAGTTAATATTTCATTCTTTATGATTATTCCCACTCACAGTCAGTGTCAAATTTAAATCTGAGGTTCAGATTCTGAACCGTATGTTTTCCAATCTTCCAAATAATTGTTTGATTTGAATCAAAGTCAATCTTTTATTATTCAACTGTCAAACAGAGAACTATTTTATTGTAAATTTATTTACGGATATCTTTTGTCTTAAGAATGAATAAAAAATATTCAAATTCAAGTTTGTCATAACTTGGATGATAAACAAGAACTCGATTACTATGATTAATATATAAATTATATCTGATTTAATCTATTGTATGATTTTTTAAGACTTATGTGTTGAACTCGAATCTCAAACTTTTTGCATTAAAATGTCATTAAAAGTAACTTATTATTAAAAATATTTGATAAAACTTAACCAATGACTTGAGCCAAATAAATGAATCTTTCAAAGCAAACATTAAAATCAAAGAATTTAATAAAATTACTTTTTTGAGCTAAGTTTTATGTTTGATAGACAAGAATGAGTTTCTCTTATTTATTTCTAAAACATCTCTTTTTAAGAACGAATATCAAATCCTAACATTTCAAAAGTTAAATTGAAAATTCTTTCACATCTAAAATGTAAGCTTTAGTGTTATTGAATTCCTAGAAAAGTTTGTTTCTACTGTTTTTAATTGTACAGTATATAAATGAAACTGACTGAAGCTCAGCTCAGTTCAAGCTCAGGGTTAGCTAATGTTGAGCTGAGTCAGTCTATATTTTCAAGATCAGTCAGACAGTAAACTCAACACTACAGTACAGAATAGTGTTTGTTTTGATCGATTAGTAGAAAATTGTAAACTAATTTATTTTAAATGACAGAAAGCATTAAAACTATTAAAACCTTTCTGCACAAAAACAAAGCAGTATTACAAAAGTGACAGACACACCACTTGGTTACCAAAACCTAACTTAAGAATCGTATCAGTCATTCATAATGTAATACTATTTCTTAATAAATTATGATTTAAAGCAATACTAAAGCATTGATTAATTTCTAAAATATATTAAAGACATAACTTATTTTTCAAAACTTAAGGAAGAGACTCAATGTGCAAAGTTTTTAATTTTAATAAACAATTTTTAACTTATTTAAATTTAATCCGATAATTAATGAGAATTTTTCCACTAAAGAAGAGTAATAAGAAAATCTCAATTATGAGTTCAAGCTTTTCAAAACAGCACAGCACAGACACATATAAATACTCAATTGAGTAATATAATTTACTCGAAGGCATCAGAATTTAAATATTCAACTAATAAAAAATGGAGCATAAAATGAAAGTGACTAACAATGTTTATATATTAGCTGTACTGAGTTTACGAGTACTGTACACATAATATAAAAAATAAGGTATTTGAAACTGACTGCGGTTCTAATATTAATAATGCTTGACTTGCTATACAAATAGAATCAAAAAGTAATAGACTTATGAAGTATTTGCATCTAAAAATCTCACACTTAGTGCCAATATTAGGAAAAATAAAAATTTTATTAATATCTTTGTTTGATTTTGTTAAAAAATAAAACTACAGAATTATTACACTTTAACGTTATTACTAAAAATTCTAGTCTAATATTGTCATTAAAGTGATCCAATATTTTTTGCGTTTATAAATAACTCGTTAGTATATAATGACTCGTACAGCCGACTTATTTAAGTTATGTTTTCATAATTCCAGAAAAGACGATGCTGAAGGGTAAGGCAAAGGTATGTTCTTCATAAATATGTTTTAATGTTCTTCATAAAACATAACGTCTTCTTCAGACAACTTTTTTCAGGAGAACTCACATTTACCCAGAATTAAACTAAGATGTATTACAATGAGCTCTCAATATCTTGGTAGTGGTGCTAAAGATTCTGTTTTTCAAAAATTAATTTTTTAAGAGTTATTTTTAAGCGCTAAAGTTAATGCTTATTTCGATGTGATTCTTAAATTAATTTATGCCAAAATACCACTTTCAAGACTACTTCCACCAATTTTTATCAGTTAACGCAATTTTTAACATGATATTCAATAACTAACTATATATCAAATGATTAATATGAGCACAAATAATGTTCATAAACAAAACAATAGTAAACTATAAAAATAATTGCCAGCGCTATTTCTAACCACTAATGTAAAAATAATATTTTTTGCCAAAATTACATAAATAATTTGAAAATCTATGTAAATAAATGCAAAATGTTTAAAAACAGGGTTCGCCAAGGCCGAAGTGCTAGTGGGGTGTACACCCCCTCTGAAAAGTTGGAAAACTGGACTCCCTCACAAGATTTTTACTAAATTCTAAAAATTGTCTATCAATCCGATGAGTTTTACCCACGCCCATTGAATTTCAAATAGACACATTGCTAGACCCCTACCCATTTTAAAAGATGTAACGTAATATTTGGACATATTTCTGGCACTCAGTCTAAACAGGGTCTAAATTCTTTCTCTTATTTGGCTCTTTTGCCTAAAAATAGTGGGCAGGCCTGGTATAGAATAATAATTTAAAGAACAAGTTTCGATAAATTAAAATATTGATCAGTTGTTGAGTTTATTTTTGTTGCTTACATCTGGTACTTAACGTATACCTTTATTATTACTTAATGATAAGCTGTGTTCACAATTCACACAATACATGTTAAGTTATCTCTACTTTATCTTTAACATTACATGAACTCAAAGAAACTTTAGTGTATTCTCAGTTATGGCCATAATGTTAGAAGAAAAAGAGATCTTTTTATTTTCTCCTTTATCTGCGCATAAATTAATAATTCATTATCGATAGCTTTCATATAGAGCTTACATATGGAGTATTAGGTGCTATTCAGTTAATGATAATGTCAGACATAATCATAAGTAAGAAATTCTATTTTATGGCAGAGAATCGTGAGGAATAGCTTTACATAACATTTTTGAATTATTACAAACCATTCAATTATTTGAGTAAAAAAAACTTGAATCTAAATCAATGACAGATAAAATATTTTTCTTTATAAGCAAACGAATTGAATAATTGATAATGCAATCAATTTTATGAATATATGTATTTTTAAATCATTTCAATTATTTGAATACATTATAACTTAGTTATTTCATTCCGGTATTTAAAATATTATTATATTTTAATAGATGTTTCCATACTATACAGTAGTTTAGACTTTTCGAATAATCGTTGGCTAAATTTCAAGTAAACTCATTATTTATACAAAGAAAAAAAATCTTTTAATCTCTGAATGAGTTATCTCTAGCTTTAATAGATTTCAAGTAATGAACTGAAGGCATTTTATTGTAAAACTTATAATTATAAGTTCTATTATAATTAGAAAAGGATTCATAATATTGTTTTTTTTAAGTTTATTGAGATTCAGTTTTATTACAGAGAATCATGAATAAAATTTTTTATATAAAAGTCTCAGATTTGAAAAAATAACTTATGTCTAAACTAGTGTTGATTAAGTTCCAAATTTCGTTTTCGTTCTGAAGCAGGCAATTTACTCCTTTAAGGTAAAAGTTCTAATATAGGGTGCCATTTACTAATGGTGTCCATATCTTCGGTTGGGCTTATGATTAGGGCTGCACCGAATGTAGGCCACCGCTCAACGCTTTCTGTCCGTATCCTTATCGTTAGTCCAAAACCAGGTCTTTATTGTTGCCGTAGAGTCGATTCGGGATGATATAAACTAGAGGGGGACATTTTATCAAAAATTGATTACTGTACTGTACTGTTTAAACCTAAAACAGTAATTACTGAACTTTACTGATATTTACTGAAGTTTTATTAAAATTGTTATACAGTATAATTTTCTATTAAATCACAATTAGAACGTAAAAATAGCATTTTATCAACATTTTCAGGATCAAGTGTTGAACCTTAATGTTAAATTTGAATAATTGAAATTGCGTGCACTCAAAAAAATTTACGGCGGGTATTGAGAAAAGTTTGTTCGTTAATTTTGAGATTCTAGGGAAAGTTGAATATTTACAGAATATTGTACTTTACTGTACTGATGACCTCCCGTACTGTACTGTACTGAACTGTAACAGTATACTGATGTGACGCTCTAATATAAACTTCGGGTGAATTACAATGCGATGTAGGACTCGATACAAAATAGGTTGTGATCCAACTCTCATGAGTGACCCTTGGTCCCACCGCTGACTACGCCTATTAAGTTCCCTATCTTGGAAGGAATCGACACCACAAAAATATTTAAAGCTATTGTTGATTACGGAACGAATTTAATCTCGTTCTTGAAATTAAAAAATTTTTGTTCTCGTTCTTGGAACTGATTGAACACTAGTCTAAACCTGATATAAATTAAATGAAATTCCGTATTGATTATAAATTTAAGTGAATTTCTATTGCAAAAGACTTCTGTTTACAAAATTTGAATAAATTAGTGGGCGTTTAAACTCTTATTTATTCTTTGAAGTTAAGAGTGTGTGAAAAATTGGAAAAGTAATATATGTTGCACAGCCAGACATATACTGAATTTTAGATTTTATTTTATTTTAAATTAGAGAACACTTCACTACAAAGTAGTGTTAAGGATAAAGTGAAAATAAATTATTGAGTTCTTCGAATTCATTGTGAAATTTAATACTCAGACATGCGCTACATTTTATTTTGAAGCTAAACTATCCAAAGGGGAATAGTTTCCACTTTTAAAAGAAGATAATATAATAATTTTCTTATGAAATATCATATAAATGGAAAGCTCAAAGTTTTTAATTATGAAAATCTTTTCCATTTCATTAATACAGACTTTCTTCATCACTCAATGAATACAGACATCACTTTCTCATTAATAGTAATGACAAACAAGAATATATGAATTATTCTTTTAAAGTACTCAATCAATTTGGATATACCATTAGTTGTCAGTCTGGGTCTGTCTGTCTATGTCTGTCTCTTTCGATTGACTGATTCTAACTCTTTCCATCTGATGACAGAGTTCACAAAATGTTTGATTTTTTTATTGTTCAATTGTTTTGTTGTTAACTATAAGCGTTTTGCTTTTGCCGATACCTTTGGAGATTAATTTTTAATATCTTTACGCTATGAAATTGAAAGCCAGCAAAATAGAGAATTCGCCCGAAGGGTATTTTCAAAGTTTCAACATTATTGTGAAAAAAGAAAAGCGTCTTTTCTGTGATCTCACTTTTCTAGTTTGTATTGTGCTCTCACTTACTCTCTTCAGACGTGTGTCTCTATGCCAACTGCATCTCACATGAGATTGACTTTAAGATACGATTGCATTCCATGTTTCAGCACTCAGACCAGTGCCAGTATATTCCAGTATAGTATATAACGCATTAATGTGTAAGTTATTCTTTCAGATACTTGAAAGAGAGAAAACTTTGTTCAAATGTAATTTTTTAGAATTTGTTAATGAAAAAATCGAAATTGAAAACAGTAATAGAGAAGATTTGAGAAGATTTTGTTTTTATATTAGACAAGAGTAGAATTCAGCACAAAAGGCGACTAATTTTCTTTATTGAACTTTTTTAAGTCATGCGCCCATTGACTTCTTCATCTGAAGTCATCCAACCAAATGAATTAGAATTTTATTTTTAAAATATAGTTTGTTGCAATTTTTATATGCTTTTTAATTCTTCATTATGTTGTAACTTAATATTAAACTAATACAAAGGTGTGAAAAACAAAAAGGCAAAAACTTTCAATTCCTAACAATGCTATGGTTTGATCAGAGCTTATGTTAAAAATATTGATTTCTACTGTAAAATAGGCGAACTAGCAAATGAAACAGTGCATAAGTGACAGCAACATTCATTCATGCTTTAATATTTTTGTGTTATATTGTTATTTTTGGCTGTTGTGACATTCAAGCAATTTTATTGTCTTTTATATTGTTCACTCTCAAAATCTTTTTTTGACACTACTTTGAGCAATGATTTATTTTAATAAAAAAGATTAAAAATGCACTAAATTTTTTTCAAATAATTATTATATAATGCATACAAACAAGATTTATGTCTCTTGAAATCACAAAAAATATTTAATTATTATGTAATAATCCGTTGAAATTAAATTCTGTATTCAAACCAAAAGCATGTTATTTCCTTTTTCCTTAGGAAAAAACTCTAGATATCTGAGTGTTGGCATAATATTTATATAATGTAAACTAAAGTCATTCAACAATCGCAATGTAAACATCTTTAGCACATTACCAAATTGATTGCTCCCAAGTAGAAAGTACACAGAGAGGGCTCAGATAGCTTTTCAATTTGATCGTCCGCAGCAAATAAGATTAGAATAAAGAAACAAAAAATTCTCTTCTTTATAAAAACATATTTTTTGAAATTTCTTTTTTTGAAATTTCTTTATCGATTCGCTTCTTGTGATAGTCCATCAAAACAAGTTTTCGTTTAATTTAAATAATGCATTATATTATTAATAAGTTTTACTAAATTTCTAGTCAAAAGTTGTGAAATTGTTTCTATTGTTTTGTAAAATACATATTTCTATAATAAGAAAATTATTGAAATCACAGACACATTAATCAAAATTTCACACATGAGAGAAGTTGGTTTGAAATTCTTTGAGTGAATCATCAATTATAATGTCAATTAAGGTTTACCAAAATTCTTCACTTAATGTACTCAACAAATTATTGATTTCTAATCTTAGGCTCAACTCAATAAACTTATAAGAATTTGTAAATCCAACTCTTTATACACTGTATTAATATCAGCTTTATTTGTATTGTTATTAAAAAATTTAAAGCTATTATTTTTCTGTTCGGTGTCAATTCGGGTTTTTTATATTCTTGACAAATAAGAGCTCAATTTCATAGTGTATGTTGAGTTATGCAACTAATATTATTCCCTCGTTCATGAATTTTCAGGTGGGCTTGAGTTTCAATTTATGTATTACATTAAAGAATTGTTATATAAGAGATGATTGCATAATGATATCTATTTATATATTTTTACTGCTTTTTGATTGGAATAAAATAAATTTCATATTATTATTGATTATTATGAGTTGAAACTCGATCTAATTTTAATTAATGATAATGTAATTAAATTAAAATCTGCTTTTTGTCACACTTTCCACAATAAGATGACTTTTAAGGCAATATTTAAACCAATTATTAGTAAATAAACTGATTATTATTTAGTTAAACATTTTAACATTTCTTTAAACACAAGTCACCTAAATATTAATCTATAAAAAGTAATTTTAAAAAAAGTTTATTAAACATAACACTTAGTGTTTGGTTTGTTGTTGGTTTGAAATAATGTGCATAAAACAGACATTGAGATCCATTTGCAAAAATGTATTTTTTTATTTCATTTCTGAAAATATTGACTTCGCTTATTAAATAACAAAGAAATAATTTATTATAAATTACAGAATATGCAGCGTTGTATCATTTTCATGAATTGGTAAAGTCTTCCGTTAACATAGAGTAATAGATTTCTATTTTCAAAGATGCTGATGAGCCTACGCTAGCATATGATGAGGATTTAGTAGTAGAAGTAGTTGTTGTTGATGATGATGATAACAATAGCATTGACGATGATTCTACTAATCAGATTTCCTCTTCTTAACCAACACTGTAATAGAGCCCATGCAACTGATGCTACATAAAGAACTGACACATAATTAGGATCAATGCTAATTCCCAATAATTCTCAATAAATTCCAAGTAAAATATTTGCGAATTAATTTCCAATTAGAGACTATTTCTTCCGTTTCTCATATACTTTGTAAACTCGATAATAAGAATTTTTTTTCTCTAGAATTAGATGAAAGGATTGATTTTTTGATAAAGTGCTAACTGTTTAAATTAATGTTTAATTAAATTTGGTGTTTCGGGAGCTATTGGATTTTGAACCTGAATAGATCACTTTCTGTTTAGAGGCTCTGTCATAATGAATATCAAACATTTAATAATAAATTATATGTTATGTCTTATTGTCAGACTGGTCAATATTATCCGTTTTTATATCTTATGAAAATGAGAGATTCAAATAGTTTTAGTATTTTATGTATCAACAAATTAATTATATATTTATGAACAAAATAGTCAGTTTTGTTCATCTTTAACTAGTGTTGAATCAGTTTCAAATTTAATATAGTTATCGTTCTTGAAAAATCTCTATTTTCCTTCAATTTCACTTTAGTTTATTAAGAATTAATGTAATTATTTTTTTTGATTCTAATTTTAATATAAACTTTTTAGAGAATAAGTGTTATGAGCAGGTTAGCAATTTCACGTAAAAATATTTTTGGGTGTAATTTTACGTAAATTTAAGTAAAAATCTGTAAAATTCTTTTTACTTATGAAAATCAATTTTAAATCAAAATCGATTATAAATCAATATGGATATCGTCATTATAATGTAGAAATACATTCAACTGATGATAGGACTGACGTCAATCTATTTGCAATTTTAAAAGATGCAAATGTTTTTCCAAAAAAATTTATAAAAGTTTAGGTTTTTAAAAAACCAATAGATTTTTACAGTATTTTACAGAGTTTTACGCAGGCCTGTGTAAAAATCTATAATTACACTTCGAACATCCCTACCTATGAGTCTTATCAGTGTGAGTATTAGCTTCAATTAACCCGTCCTCTCTGCCGCGGGTCCCGTGGTACATGTATTCTCTGCCCCATCCTTAGAGTAGATATAATAACTTTGTTGAATTAACTTTATATTTCCCTAAATAATAATAAATTTCAATAATTAATTAATATTCCGATTCTGATTATTATTAAAAATTTGGAAACTATGAAATTTGAACAATATGAAAATTTTTTAAAATTTGCTCATTTAATTCAATTCTCGTGAAATTGTATAAAAATAAGAGCACAGAATTTCATAAACTCATCAAAAACCAATGTTTTATGTATTGATATTATCGAAAATGTTTTTATGTTTGTTCTTCGAAATATTGTATTTAATATAATTTGATTATATATTGATATTTGTTCACAATTCCTACTGTTAATCAATATGTTAAAAAGTAAGAAATTTTAATTTAAATATGTTTTGCAATTATAAATATTTACTAGAATTCAATGAATGAAAGATTTTTGATTTAATTATTAAATAAATTTTATTAGCTTTAATATTCTTATAAAACATTCGAGATTTCATATTATTCTATGATTTGTGCAATTGTGTGAACAAAGTTATGCAAATCCAAGATAACTCAGTGATGCGTTGGGATCAAACATATTGAATGCGACATCATTTTAAATATATTATAGTATTATATATAAAGATATGGAAATAAACTAAATGAAAAACTAAAACAAAAATATTCGGAATTCTCGGTCTAATTTGTATATAATTTGTGTCTAATTTAACTAAAGTCCGACTTAAGAAATAAGAAAAATTTTGTTCATTTATTGTCCATCATTTGGTTGCCGGTCAATCATCTGATACTCTCTTAAGGAAAAGAACGGGTTGTGAGTTCGAACCCCAGGCGTTCCCTGTTTTTTCTGCATTATGTTGGCCATATATTCATTGTTTTATAACAACCCTATGGCCCGACGCGTTCGCCCACTTCCACACGGGGTTATCCCTGTAAAAATCTCACTGGTTTTCAACATTGGCTTCAGTGAGGGTATGTTCGCCAAACCGGATATATCTACTTTTTGAGACTATCGACTCTATAATCCTGTCAGCGAACAGGATTGAGGACTAAAATAGTGGATTGAAAAGAATCCACTTTTAAAGCTGGATTGTTATTCGCAACAACAGGTTATATATTTAGAAAGCATGCGTTAGTTGACAAATTAACAAATTATTTTGTTACCTATCTACCTAAAGATTAAAGGGCGAACACAAATGTGGATTATTTTTATATCCACTTTTAAAACAATAACTTATAATTAAAGTTCTCATTTAACTGGTTAAACCATTTTTGACTAATTAAACCCACCATTTTTGCCAATTGGGTAATTTAGTTTAATAAAATTAAACCCATAAAAACCAGTTAAATGGTGTCCTTATAAAGTTTGCAGGCATAATCCACATGATTTTTGAAAGATATTCACACGCATTTGTTTTTAAAATTAATTTTTAAGATGATTGTTAGCTGAGATTTTTTAATTTGTGATAAATTTTCATAAAATTTTAATTTATTTATGATATTTATGG
>JAQGAM010001084.1:0-10291 GCA_034697665.1 Nanhermannia comitalis
TTTGGCTAAAATATGCAAAATATGCAAATTGAAAGTTAGTTCATATTAATGCTTATTTCATGATTCGGATAGATTTTAACAATTGCATATGATATGAATTAAGAATCAAAACATGCTTTTTCATAGAATTCACATCCCTAATAATAAGCTAGTGGCTCTTCGCAACTCATACTGTATAACTCTGATTCCTGTATTAAGCCGCGTGACCAGTATAAGAAATTATTTAAGCATAGAAATGATATTCTCTGAAAACATTGTTATCGCATTAACAGTAAAGTTGTTAACAACTTTTTTAGCTCTTTTGCATATAAGCCATAATAAAAATTCAGATTTTATATTCAAGTTTGAAAATATTTGAAAACATATAAATAAATAATATACTTCCTATACTCTTTACACTCCCTGAAAATTTATTAAAATTAGTTATTTAAGAAACAAATTTAATTAAATAAAGATGTTATCCGAGCGCTTCGACTTATTCTTAAGTCTTGATCAGGGATGACATGAACTTAACATAGCTTTACATTTAAAAACTTAATAAAATATTTGAAAACATATTTGGTTTTTTAAAAATTCTTAAATTTTTTTTGTCTTCAAACTTTTGCGAATGTAGTGAACTTTTGATGAAATTTTATTTGACACTTTGCAGGCAATGTCCAAATACACATCTTTGTATACAAGGATTTGGTAACAATCCAAATCACGGTTATACAAATTTTGATACATTTGGTTGGGCTCTGTTGTCATCTTTCCGACTTATGACTCAAGACTATTGGGAGCTATTGTATCAAATGATACTTCGAGTGACCGGTCCCTGGCATATGGGCTTCTTTGTAGTGGTAATCTTTTTGGGCTCATTCTATTTGGTTAATCTGATCCTTGCCATCGTCGCCATGTCTTATGATGAGCTTCAGAAGAAAGCTGAGGAGGAAGAAGAGGCTGCGGCTGCAGAGGAAGCTGCTTATGCTGAGGCCTGCAGGCAGGCTGAAGAAGATGCAGCCATCAGAGAGAGCGGTGCCGTCGCTTCTGCTGCTCTCAGAGAGAGCGGTGTCGTCAAAAGTCCATCCGATTATTCGTGTCGTTCTTATGATTTGTATGCAAGCGCTGGTGTTAACGGTCATCACGAGAAAACACTTGATGATAAAGATTTGAAAGAGAGGTCATCTTTAAAGAGTGATGACGGAGACAATGGTCTCAATAACGAACATCGAAATAGACTGAATGGAAAGATGCGAAAAGTAAGTTAAAATTAGAGTCGACTCAATTGCTAATACTTAGGATCACTAATATTTATATTAATTTTTTAACTAAACTCTTTGCCAGCATCTCAAGGATTTAATTGCTATAGAAATCCGCCCAAAAATTGCTAAACTATATAGTCTTATAACCAAATACTTAGTTTTTAATGTATTGATAGCTCTAATATTATTATAGAAATAGATAATTCCCGATTGTATATAAAAACATAATTTACTGTAGTCTTAATCGTATAACAATAATATGCGATACAATTAGTTTCCAGAACTTTTAGATTTCCTTATTTTAGTTCTCCCATAGTTTTCTGTTAATCAATTAGTTGTTTTTCCTGATATCAAATTTTACCTGAACCACATTTTTAGCTTTGGTTTTCAATAATAAGGCGGAAATCGAAGTTCGACATTGAATTTTTGAAGGTATAACACAAAGTTTGTTTTATTTCTCAGCTATGTTTCCATTCAACTATAAATATTAATATTTTCATTGTCGGCATTTGGCATTTGTTACTACTTTGTAAAGACATTGAACAGTAGTTAGTTGTGTCTACTGTAGTGTACTCTCAAATATACATGTAGTCATTTACTTAAATATATTACATTAGCTGATAGTTAATGCTAATCTAGAAGTAGTGTAACTCTTAATAAAAGTCGTTCCCATGTACTCGTTGTTAAAATTTAGCTTTAATAACCTCTTTAGTGTATTGAATCGGTGTTTAAAAAAGTATTATTAGTCCAGTCAAAGGATGATTCCAATTGAGTGTCTAGTGATGTCATTACTCAACATTTTCACATCAAAATAATTTACATTTTTCAGTTTTAAATATATGTCAATTCCTTATGACTTAATAACTTAGTTTCTCAAAGCTTCACAAATCGTTTTAGTTTGTCTTCAAATTGTTTCGATTGTTGTGAACTTAAAGTATTAATAAAAATAGTGTGCACTAGAAGTTAATTGGATTTGTCTATTGCATCAAAAGGGCATGTCATGAAGTGCATGTGTTGGCACAGATCACTTAAAAATAGTGTATTCCACTTCTTATATTTGACAGGCAAGCTTGAGTCTTCCCGGTTCACCCTTCAACTTGCGAAGGGGCAGTCGGGGCAGTCAGTTTAGCGTAACATGGGCTCGAACTAATGGCAGACGCTATGGTGACCGTAAGCCTCTAGTGCTGCAGACATACCTCGACGCTCAAGAGCACCTGCCCTATGCTGATGATAGCACTGCTGTGACTCCAATGTCCGAGGAAAACGGTGCTATCATTATTCCAGTTTATACTAATTTGAATTCAAGACATTCCAGCTATACTTCTCATTCGTCCCGAATATCATATACCTCTCATGGAGACATTTATGGGAGAGGAGCTCTTTGGACTAAAGAGAGTCAACTCAGATCTCGAAGAAATTTACACGGATTTTATCATGAGGTCAATAAACTGTCCAAATTGGGTGTTTTCAGACCATTACTTATATTACTTATTAAACTCATTGCTCACAAATCACATTTGCATGCGCTCTAACAATAACATAGTTTTGTCTCTCATTTCATACAGTTTTCACTTTAAATTAATTAATTCATCAGATTGAAGAAATCAATCAATACTATACCAATATATCATAAGTTTGTGTGTTTTCGAGTGAAAGTTGTCTTATTTCAAGTACTCGTATAACAACAAAATAAATGCTCTCTTTTGATAGGATTTATTAGATCCGGAAGATTATATGGTGGCTGTGAAGCAAAAGCAGAACGAAAATCCATTCTTAGATCAACAGCCATCCCCTCGTCAAGCTATGGTTGATATGAAAGGTGATCACGTAATGCATACGTCTTATACGACAAATCATTTATTATTAATGATATGCTTTATTCCAATGTAGATGTAATGGTTCTCAACGATATCATAGAACAGGCCGCTGGACGACAAAGCAAACAGAGTGATAGAGGTAGATATCATATCACTATTACTACTATTATTATTATAACATTACTATTACTATATAGTCATAGTTATCATATTATAATTGATTGAATCTTTTTGCATATCTGTTTAACCTTGCGTTCAATCTTTCTTGAAATTCAACATATACTATAAAAAGTTAATTAATAGAATTATTGGGCCGTTCAGTGCGATTCAATATGATTTGATGAGAAAATTCAGTTAGAATTAGATTTTTTGTATTAACTCAAAACAATCTATTGTGAAATGCTCTCTAATATAAAGCAAATATTTCATAGTTGTGTGAATTCTTGTTGACAACTCATCAATCTTTTTGTATTGGTGTGCATTTGACGGAACAATTTTTTCACCACAACATAAATGCATTTGTTATAAGTTAAAACATTTCTCAATACTAGCATTACTTCAATTAAGTTTACTCATCAATGAAATATGATTTCAAATTAAATTACAAATTAATTCTTTATAATTAAATGTAATTGATACTGGTATTAATTTGTTTAATATAAATTTAAATTAATGCAAATTAAAATTTATAAATCAAAATAGTTAAGTTATTTTTAAATTAAATTCTTTGAGAGCATATTTTAATTGAAATTAGTGTAAATTTAACGCTCGTCAATCAGATTAAATATTTCATTAAATGTAAAGCATAGCTAAAATGTGAATATAGTATAACTTGAAAAATAGACTCTCAACTTAAGCTGACTTATGATTTCAAGTGAATTCATCAATTTTTAATTTCAATCAGACAAAAAAATTCTATCACATTATGTTTCCCATTGTTTTAGAGCTGATAATCAATTTTATGTCTCTCTTTAAATTAGACGTTTTATGTCTTCTAACATTATGACTCAAATAGTAATCTAATAATGTTAATAAAATCAGCGAAAACAACATAATATATATTATAATATTTACAGAGTATTTGTTCAAAAAAGCACTTCTTTCACGCGCTTTCATAGAAACCAAAATCATGTGTTTAAGTATAAGCTATTTAGAGAATAGCATTGACATAAACTGTTAGATATATTTCAAAAATTTCATTAAAGAATTTTAATAATACCGAATGTGTTAAAGAACATAATGGCTGTCATACTCTGCACGCTATCCTATTAAGAAATGAAGTTTGATTTTTTGATTTCACTTTAATTGGCATTACTTTATTCAAAATAAGAAATAAAATATAATTTTTGACATATATTTAGTTAAAACCTATAAAACTAATATTCTTCTAATTTAAATATCAATTGAAATCAATCAAATTAATGTTTTATTATATTTATTAAGCTTTGATCATAAGTACTTGACTCAAAGCTTACTCGATTTTATAAATTATTACAATAACTAACAGTAAGTTAACCTCACATCATAGTGAAGTAGGTTAACAGAATTGATTTCTTAAAAGATACTTTCCTGCATAACATCCTTAACTGTAATGAAAAGTATTATTTTCAAAACATAGGTCATACAAAAAATGAAAGCATGAGTTTTTGAAAAATTAAAAAAGTCTAAATTTAAAAATTAAAAGGTTTGTTACAGAAAATGAAACTTTTTTTTTATAATTAATAGATAACACATATTAGTTAATAAATCACGAGACGGGCACTTATAACGGCATTACTTAAACATGATACAGTTTCTATCTATTATTTTCCTACAGACAAGGATGAGGTTGAGAGACCTTTGTTTAAAGAGCGTTTTGTCGGCAGTTGTCTTAAGTGTATAGATATCTTATGCGTCTGGGATTGCTGTTGGTGTTGGGTTCGAGTCCAAGAATTAGTCGCTTTAATCGTTTTCGACCCCTTTATGGAATTGTTTATAACATTATGCATAGTAGTGAACACTCTTTTCATGGCTATGGATCATCACAACATGGATAAAGATTTTGAAAATATATTACAACAAGGAAATTATGTGAGTCAAACTATCTTTTTAATAAATAATAAATTATAATAAAAAATTCTGAGCACATCTTTATTTTATTACTTATATGTGTATAAAATACTGTATGTTTATACAGTATATATTAAATAAGTCATATTTATTCTACACTGACGAGTACAATTGTCCAATAGTTTCAATATGTTTGATAAATACACAAACAATGAGACTAAAGCACTATTTACTATAAATCATTCAGTTATGCACGTTATGCACAAACCAGGGATTGTTTGGGTTTACCGTACATTTTTACATAATTAAAAAGGCTATTGTTATTTTGTTATTTTATTACGTTTTTAATTTTATTAACACTGATGAACGCATAAAATATGCTTTTATTATCCAAAATTTAAATAAAGCAAAGTTATACAAAATTGAGTTGACATAAAAATTTTTATGATATTTAGCAGAAAAAGTAATTTAAAATGTTAAAATAGTTAATTTTTAAAAAATAACTTTTGTAAAAATCGCTACAAAAAATTAGTTTTGAGTTTTTAGTTCAATTGAGATGCAGCCCACACCCTTACACCCTACTCTTTGTGCCTGTGCACCTCTTTAAAGTATTGATATAATTTATTTTGTAACATATTATGTTATTTGATTGAATTAAATATTTTTCAGTTTATTTGCAAGTTTTTTAGTTACTTATAGTTTATATTTTTTTTATTTCACATTTCTGTTTGAGTTAGTTATCAGTTTAATTTGTGGCAATGGTTTTGTATCTTAAGGTGAGTTTTGGAGCATGACTTATGAACTTAAGCCTTAATTTATAACTAAACAGACTGTTATACTAATGACGGACAATAAATTTATGACTTTCCAGTTCTTTACTGCAACTTTTGCAATAGAAGCAGGAATGAAATTGATTGCTCTGAGTCCTAAATTTTACTTCCGCGAGGGCTGGAATATATTCGACTTTGTTATAGTTGTGTTATCACTGTTGGAATTAGGCTTAGCTTCTGTTTCCGGTTTATCAGTATTAAGATCTTTCAGATTAGTGAGTATTGTTTTGACTGTATTCCGATTAAAAGAGAGTAAATCATAGAGTAATTGTTATTTTTTTTACAGTTAAGAGTTTTTAAATTAGCGAAATCTTGGCCAACACTCAATTTACTCATTTCTATTATGGGTAAAACAGTTGGAGATCTCGGAAATTTGACGTTTGTTTTAGCGATCATTATATTTATATTTGCTGTTATGGGAATGCAATTGTTTGGAAAGAACTACACGAAAGAAGCGTAAAAATATTTTATTTAAAATAATTGTTTTCTAATTTATTTCATCAACTTTTTCATCATTTATTTTAAACTTTAATTATTTAGTTTTGGAGGCGAAGACATCCCCCGTTGGAATTTCAAAGATTTTATGCACTCGTTTATGATTGTTTTTCGTGTCTTATGCGGTGAATGGATTCAATCCATGTGGGACTGTATGATAGTCTCTGGAGCCGCCTGTGTTCCCTTCTTCTTAGCGACTGTAGTAATTGGAAATTTAGTCGTTTTAAACCTTTTCCTCGCTTTGCTTCTCTCATCTTTCGGTGCGTCCAACCTTTCAGCTCCGACTTCGGACAGCGCCGACACTAAGAAATTACAGGAAGCTTTCGATAGGTTTTCCAGAGGAAGCAAATGGGTTAAAAATAGAACACTTCACGCATTAAAGGCAAATAATATTGAATTTGTGATGTAATGTATTAAATGAATACTTTTACAGGTAATGCGCTCTAAAACGCGAAATCAAATCGGAGACCAAACCGCAGATATAAGAGAAGAAATGGATGAAATGACTGGAGGAGAGATTGTTCTCATGGATGGACAGGTGACTATGCGAGACAAAAAGCTAAGCCCTAAAGAGCACACGGACTTGGAAGTAGTGGTTGGCGATGGTCTTGAAATTGCAATACAAGGCGGAAAACTTAAGTTTCAAAATAGTGCGCGAAATGTTCTTAATTCAGTCAAATTAGGAAATGCGTTAAAAGACGCACAAATGGACAAACGTATGATCAATGCTGACAATAAAGATCAAATGTTAGGGAATAGAGTTCACGGCAAAGATGACGACAATGTAAGCAACAACTCATACAATAGCCTCAAAAAGCCGTCCAGTAGGTCATCAATAGATGAGGACAAGAGAGACAGTGAAGACCTTATGGGCTCTCAAGAAGAACTCAACAAAAATGGAGAAATGAACGGAATCGCAGAGAATGTGGACGCAGACAAGTTAGAGACAGCAACTGCTGATGTTATTATCAGTGAATATCCTTCTGACTGCTTCCCCGACGGATTTTACAAATACTGTCCCACTTGTCTCGATGAAACCCCCTTTTGGATCAAATGGAAAGAAATACGACTAAGAAGTTATCAGTTTGTAGAACACAAATATTTTGAAACATTAGTCATTACACTAATTCTCATAAGTAGTATGGCTTTGGTATGAATAAAATTTAATAAATTCATAATTAACTAATTAATTGGACTTAACTTTTGTAGGCTTTAGAAGATGTGAATCTAAAAAAGGATCAATTATTTATGGAATATTTAGGATATATGGATAAGTTCTTCACTATAATATTTTTATTTGAAATGCTTATCAAATGGTTAGCATTTGGTTTCAAAAAATACTTCACAAATGCCTGGTGTTGGCTCGACTTTGTTATTGTAATGGTAAGAAAATTGTTTAAAAACGTTGCACATCAGTTAAATGGTTGATATTTATCTTTTAGAGAATTTGTTGTTATTTTAAAATATATATATAGTGTGTGTGCGTATGATATTTAGATGAGTAGAGATTTTTAAAAGTGTGTTTTGAGACGTGATTAGAAATCTAGTGATTAGATGTACAGCTCAAAGCAGAAGCCATTTGATTTGGGTGCGAATGTTGTATTAACAGCATTGAAAATTAGCCATCAATCATAGGTCTCATTGTTTAACTTGGCTGTTGGCTTAGCAGGTTTAGGAAAAATACCTGCTTTCAAAACTATGAGAACATTAAGAGCACTTCGGCCGTTGAGAGCTATGTCCCGATTGGAAGGCATGAGAGTAAGTGATTCAGCGATTCAAACAAAAGCACTTCTAATAAGTAATATCTAAACATTAATTTAAAGGGGATTTGTAGAGGAATTTAATAGATTTGTAGAGTTTGTTACGATTATCAATAAAACTACTGTAGAGTCTGAACTAGAGCTGCACTCCATTCTTCTGTATAGTTGTTCACTGTAAAAGTGATTGCTGTCGGTTTGCTTGAGTATTGTCTCAAATTAGATAGAATTGGTATTTCATATGTAGACATGTTTTGATCATTTGCAACATAATTGTGCTCAAAGTGTAGATTCAGATTTGTCAGTGTTTTGTCTGCAATAATCTGTATGGTGTTTGTGTCTTACTGTATGTCTTAGGAATCGCTTAAAATCACATATATATTGTATTCGATTGTTGTCTCGTATAGAAATTCTAAACATTATTGTATTTGTGAGATCAACCATTCTTTTTATTTATGATTAATGGTAAGTGGTTTTTATCTGAAGAATAAATATCAATCTTTGAATAGCGTTCAATATTTATTATATAACAAATTGAAAAAATTAAACATTTCAAAGGTATGTGGAGGTAATGCGGTATTTAACTTGTTTGAAAATTTATTCTCGACAAATACATAGGTGTCTGTAATCAATTTGGTCGCCACCTGGGCCAACGTCGGCAGAATTCAAGCTTTCAAAACTATGAGAACTCTGCGAGCATTAAGACCTCTGAGAGCTCTTTCAAGATTTCAAGGAATGCGGGTAAGACTCATACAACTCTTCCAGCACTCATGCATTTTTCAAATCTATTGATTTGATTTAAATCTAATTATTTTACTTAATTATTTATGGGATTATTTAATAGATTGATATTACCTTTTGTTTGGATGTAAAATGATTTTCTTTTGATTTCTTACTTTAATCTGAAGGTTATTCCGTTAATCCTATGTCTTATTTAATCTGTAAGTTTTGGGTAAGTGTTATTTGTGTAAATGAAGGGTCATTTGGTCATTAAGCGTGAGTATCATTAATGAAAGTCATTTGCATGTTCTCATAATTGTGCTAATTATAAAATACACAGATTTGTTGCTATGATATGCATGAATATTGATATTGCTTTCAATGTTATAACAATTTGATGTAATTAGTTTTCAACATTAAATCATAACATTTTATTAAACGTTTTAGTTTTTCGTTTAAAGCTTTTTGGTTTTCATATCAATTTTAAAATCAAAAATCACTAAATTTTAATAATTTTCTAATCTTTAATCTAATCATAAAATCTAAGGGAAGAAAAAGAAAAATTTATTATTTCTATACAAACAATAGGAAACAAATAAGTCTTAATTCATTCGATACCATCAGAATTCGTATTGTGTTTTCTCGCGTAAAGCAGTAATCATTGTTTTCTTGAAGAATTCAAGCAAAACAATGGGTTTCGAAACAAAATTTTGATTACATGAAGAAAAAATAGTACTGTATTATGAAAACACAGTTCGGATGATTCAAAATAATTACTGATTAAAGTATTGATATTTTTGATTGATTAGGTGGTAGTGAATGCTTTGATACAAGCTATTCCAGCCATTTTCAACGTATTGCTGGTTTGTCTAATATTTTGGTTGATCTTCTCTATAATGGGCGTACAATTATTTTTGGGAAAATTTTATCACTGTATCGATAATACAACACGAGTTAAATTAAACGCTACTTTTATACCAAATAAGTGGACTTGTGATCAAACAAACGGAACCATTTGGTATAATCCACAAATCAATTTTGACAATGTACCGAACGCATATCTGGCACTATTTCAAGTTGTAAGTCACAACTTCATTAATCACATCACTATTGTGAATATTAACAGTGTCTTAAGTTATTGAGGCCAATAAATCCAACAAATATAATATATATACAGTCTGTACATAGACTATAGTAGACCTGTTCATCTCACCGAAATCCCCCGGCCCGACCCGACCGAGAATTTAATTTTTTCAAATAATTGGTGTTTATATTGTACACTTAGTAAATCAATTTGAAATTCATTTGAATCACAATCTGTTTGAGACCTTGTTTTATTTATTTATTTATAAAAAAAAATCATTTTTTATAATAGATGAATA
>JAQGAM010001085.1:0-10289 GCA_034697665.1 Nanhermannia comitalis
CTTTCATTGCTTCTGTGAAGCTTAAAGCCTGATTCTATTTATATAAACCATACCCATCATAACAGAGTTTTCTAACACCATGCAACCAATGCCAGACTTAGCATTGTATTGATTTTTTAGCGATGACGCTCGTGCCTGCCTTTGAGATGCAAGCATTTTATCGAAATGAAGTATCTCTTCTTTTATATGGTTGCTATGTTCACATTGACAAGAAATATGGTCATTCGGATCATATTTGCCATTTATATCAATATTAATACAAACTAATTCATTCAAAATGATTAAGTTCAATGCAATGCATTTTCAAAAATAAGTTAGATCTTAATTCAGGGCATTCTCGTATACAGATATATCTAATCGTTTTATTGTCATTTAATATACTTTGTCAATTAATAATTATTTTATTATTAATGTGATTCTCAGACTCTCAAAGAGGAGATTTATTTAATTCAAATTTTTAAAGTTTGAAAATTTTTTAATTTGCAGAAAATTTCATCGAATTTACTTAATTTCTAATAAAATAAACTGTTTATAGAGAAGCGTCAGTTTTTTTTATAGAAAGCAAAATAAGCTCATTTCATAAATCCTATTAAGCTTAATATATGTTTTGAATGAATAGCTGTAAACTCGATTCGATATATTAATCTTTTGAAATGAATGCAGAAATTGATTTGTTTGAAGCACTTGAATGCTAAATGAAATATTGAATATAATGTATCCCAATATAATATAAACTAATTATATAATTTCTATAATGACTCCACTACTCGACATACTCGACATACTTGCCATACTCCACAATGGTGTAGTGTATCGATAACGTACATTTCAATGATCTATTTCACGGCACAATGAGTGACTCATCGTCAGTAACAATGCCTCATTCCATCAGGTAATCAAACATTTTTCAATTATATAAAATGCGATCGCATATAAATAACATTATAATTACCGGTGCGATAGAAACGACCCGCGACTATTCAAGGATGACGTCGACATACGATTTAGTCGCACATTAAACTCATGCAAACTGCCACAAATTCGTTACGCAAGCCCTGAACGCTTGTTCGAGCGTTTAACTGATTTAAGATTTCTGAGTATAGACTTCCTCAACACATTCCTACTCACATATCGCGTCTTCACTGATGGGGTCACTGTTTTAGAAGCACTTAAGAAAGTGCACTACAATCCAGAATCACAGTTAAATTCGATGTCATCTTTGCACGACTCGACCGGTTCTTTAGATGACATTCAGACACATCTTTCACAACAATACTTAGGATTATCGCCAATAAAATTGCTTTTAATGAGATCCGGAAACGCAACTCTTCTAATATGTTGACTAATAGTATGCTTCTTAAGGTGTGTCTTAAACTTGAAAGTCTCGCCACAAAAGTCACATTTAATGCAATAGTCTTTAGGGAAGGACTCAATCGATTGATTATTAATCTTTGGCTTACAGACAATTATATTGCCTGAACTGTTGGCATGAATTGACTGCTTGACTGTCAAGTGGTCAATAAGTTTTTCTATATTATCACACCTTTGATCACATACTTTACATTCAAATGAATTGGTTTGTGATTTAAAATTGTCAAAATGTTGAGCAGTGGTGATGTGCCAGAAATAGTTATTCGATTGGTTTGTGTAAAAACAACACATTTCACAAACAAAAGATAACTTTTTCATTAAAATCAATTCAATTTCAACCATTAAATGAGATGCCATTTCACTGCATGCGTGCGAATCAGTCTTTAAGTAATGTTTTAATAAAAGCAACAAATTATTGGACACAAAACCGCAAACATTGCACTTAAGAGTGGTCTCATTTTGATTCATATTTTTATCAGAATTACAATTAACCACTTCTTCATTAATTACATGTATGTTATTATTATGTGTGATGTGTTTATCACAGGCTTTACGTTGAGCTCTACTTACGTCCGAATCATTGTTTAATTTCTCGATCGAATCGTTTGAGTTCAATATCGAATGAGTTCTCTTCAGATCCAAAGAATCCATTTCTTCAAACTTTTTCAACGACTGGTCAGAGTTTCGAATTTTCTTTTTATTAATTGTAAGAAAAATATCTGAATTATCATCAGATGAATAGTCACTCAAATCTGAGGCAATGGTTGTGTTTGAATTAGAGGTCAATTGAGGACCACATCCGGGCTTCCATTTGCCGCCCGTGAAGTCATTCGGAGGCCGATAGATATCGATGTCTTCTTCTGATTGGTCCGCATCTGAAGAACTGTCGAACGAATGGTTGGCACCACTTCTCGAGTCTTCGTCTTCTTCGTCGTCTTGTTCCTCATCTTCTTCATGAGTGAAGTGATGTTTTTGTTGTAATTGCAAAGAATTGAAGAACTGGTTGGCCGTCATATGTCTGCAAAAGGCTTTCTTTCTGTGTTGGATATAATTTTCCAAACCATTGATTGTTTGTTTACAACGAATACAAATATGAATATCATCTGAAATATTAAACGAATCCATACTTTCATTAGTATTATATCAGAATAAATATAAATTGTTGTCAAATAAACAATAATTCGCAGTAAATTGCTTTTAAATAATTAAATAATAGCTATAATTAAACAAAAAAACGTTAAAATTAAAAATTTGTTATCATTTTGAATATCATAAAGATTTCTAATACTTTATAATTAATTGTTTATAAAGTTTGACATAATTTATGTCTAAAACAAATCGCAAACGATTTTATTTACGAAAATATTTGAAAATAATGTGTTTTTTTGTGTTTAATAATACGTTATTTTGAATGTTTTCTATTTTAAAATATTAACAAATATATTGTCATTTAATTAATTAATTTGATTACTAATTGTTTTTTATTGAGAAAACTTTAATATTAATTAAAAATTAGAAATGAATTTAACAAATAGTTATCCAATGAATAATTCGACTTTAATTCCTGTGAGACTTCTATCAAATCATTATTTATTATTGTTTTCAATTAATATAGTACTAAAACTAAAATTAATTTTAATATTAAATAATTTCAGTTCAGAACTCGATTTGAAAACAGTCTAAAAGAGCCGATCGTTCACAAGTGTTATATTTTGTCGCAATTAATACACGAATCCATTTCTACTAATATTAAGGTTTCAAATATTTTTTGTTAATTATTATTTTCATTAAATTGTTTTTTGTTTTGTTTTAAATTTGAAGGAAATTCAATTGAATTTTGTTTCACTAATTGAAGACATATTTTCTTTTGGTTCGCATTCAATGACATCCGAATGGGGACTAAAACTAATATCTCAAAAGTCAAATCCGAGAGAATTTGAATCGATTTATGCTTTTCTTTATATAAACGGAAATGTGTTTCAACTCATAAGACAACTAATGAACGATCCGATGAATCGCTACGAATTCCCGAAATCGTGTTTACCGGTAATCAAGAGTTTTGTACTATTTCTTAATCTGATTTATGCATAAATTAATGAAAATACAAATATTTTTGGATCAGATGCCAACCAAATTGTCTCTCGAAGAAGGGGTTATTCCGAGCTTTTACGCGAATAAGATATCTCATGGATTCGCAAACACTATAAGTCTGAATGCATTAGAGTTTTATTTATTTCATTTCGCGTATTATATGCTGAACAACAGTCCAAACCTTTATTATCAACAAAACCACTATTATTTGGAACAATTACGTAACGCGAACACAAATCCTTCGAATAATATTTATTTCGCTCTTTTAGAGTCATATTTGAGTTATTTTGTTCCGCTGTCTAACAGTCAAATAGTTACGCAACAAAACCATTCTTCACAGTCAAGTATATGGCAGTCCTTGTCTTCAACGACTTCAAGTTTCCTAAATCTGGGCAACGCTTCAAATAGTGTTTCTCCGAAACCGATGTCTTCACCACAAACTTCAACATTATTTAAGTCATCGATTTTGAATTTGAAGCCTTTGTTAAGTACAGGACATCAGTCAGAAAGCAATGAACACTCGTTTCAACGCATAGCTCACGACTCTTTGGGCACTGAAATAGGGAAATGTGAGACTTTTCTGTTAATTGTGACCGAAATATGGCTCAATCATGCGATCCCTCACTCTGTAAACAAGAAGCAAATAAGTCCCTCAAAACAGATGTGTTTCACCCCTAATGCTGACCACATGAGAGCCGTCAGAATCTTAGTAAAGCATTTGCACTATTTTGCAAACAGTTATAACAAACGAATCAACGAAAGAATTACTATTGATTCGAGTCCTTTGGATGACATGCGTCGATCCATTTGGTCGCCGAAGTATTTATTTCAGAAAAAGTTGTACTCATTTTTGCGCCTTTCGTTTGACCGCTGGCCGAACGACACTTCCTTTCGGTTGCCATTAGAGACTTGGCTCAGTTATATCCAGCCCTGGCGTTACACAAATCCTTTGAACGAATCGAGACATCAGTCAGAAACTGATGAAAGAGATGTTGCCATCAATAATACCACACCTGAAAATCCTTTAGCTCTGATCGACCAGCGCTGGAAACAATTTATTTCCGATAATCTATTATTCTATAGCGTTATATTTCGTCAATTAATACCGCGTTTTTCAAAGCTTTTAGATTTATCCGCTGCTAAAAATGCTTTAATGCTATATCGGTTGACAAAAGTGTTTTCTCAATATGAAAATCTATCGGTTTGGATACGAGAAGCGGAAGTTTCACTTATGAATAGCGACACTTCTTTATTACAGAATAATTGGATCTCTAATACCAGAGCTAGTCTTTTAACTCCAACAATACGTCAACAAAATACCAGTCAAATGGCAGGAAATTTTAGACACCCTTTAATGGAATTGGAATCAAATACATTTGAATGCATTCCATTGTTTTGTCATTCAATTAAACCCTTAATTATGCAACTCTTGACTGAAATATCGAAAGCACTATTAACTGTCAACGAAATGATAATATTAGCCAATAATAAGTCGGAAATGCCTACAGATTCTGGTTCTTCTATTGTTCGGTTTATTAAATTTATATTTCAATTATACGACGATTCTTCACAATCAGATGATAACAAAACATTTCTTGACGAGAAAAATAAAACTAAAGTTTATTTGAACGAAGCGTCGTCTCAATTGTCAAAACTATTCAAAGTTCCAGAAGTGCGCACATTCATGACTAGTGACCAAAATGAGGATTCAATCGGTGAAAATTCATCTCTACTATTAAGACATCGCACCAGCGATTCAGAGAATTTGGCACAGAATCGGTCCCTAACTTATGAAGAGGACCAAAACGGAACACCAAAACTAACTTCTTTAGGAAGATATCAAGTGCTTAACAGACTTTGTAAGCCTGAGTTGAATACACTGGAAGGCAATCCTGACGAACAGCCGGTTCGTACTTATGAAATATATTATTTGGTGCGACTCTTGCTCTTCATATCGGTTTGGATTAATACAAGATATGGTCAACAAATACAACGATTATATAATAGAAGAGGATTTATTAGCATATTCTTTAGACAACTAATATCTGGTCCAACTTCTTATATAAGAGTTGTAAAGAACGGCACTTTTAGGCCACCAGAAAGAGTGACTGAAACACTGCCCGCCAGAATCAATATTAGATTCTTTGCCAATAAGACTTATCTTTTATATGCATTTATTGTGATAACATTAGTATATATTTTTAATTACAGTTTGATATCATTTTCATTTCTTGCATTTTTCATGTTTTTCACTTATCTATTAACTAAAACTCTATTAATCCATTTGAGTTCTGCTAATGTTATGAACTAATTATTTTGTATAATTAAGTCAAATATTTACGAATCAAACTGTATTTTAACAATTTGTTTGCGTTGATAACTATTTAACATTTGAATTATAAACAAATGCTTTTATTAATGCTTTTCATTAAAATGAAACTTTGGGTTTATTTAACTTAAAAATTAATGAATGAGTTATTGAATCGATTAAAAGGATTGATCGCTGAACTGAATCATATCTTTTTAGAGGACATACAGATATATACAGATTGAATGAATATATAATTATAATTAAAGGCAATCCTAAAATTGTTTTCAATATTAATGCCATTAATGCTAACAAACTGAACAAACTGAGAGTCAATGGGATTTACGAAACCGTCACGTTTTCAAAGGATTTTCTCAGTTCAGATACAAATAACGTTTCATAAAATGATACTTTCATAGCCCTCAACACCTCTGAAGAGATTTCTCACATTTTGTCTGATATAAGAAATTAGTTGAGTGCCTGACCTCTGCCATAAAAGTACTGACGAAGTGTCTGAACATAAATTATATTATGAATGAGTTTGACTTCAATTAAAGCGTTGTATTATTTGTGTTCAATTTGAAAGTTTATATTAATTAAAATATTAATGGATTCAAAACAAACGCATTCAAGTGATAGCGAAGAAGAAGAGGAAGACATACAAATGGATGACTCAGACAGTGGTGAAAGCGATTCTGAAGAACAAAATATATCTGAAATAAATCGATTACAAGAAGAGGTAAATAGTTATTGAATTTTAATATTAAGTCTAATTATTTATAAATTAATATAAATTTGAATAATAGTTATCAATAAATGCATACAATTATGAAAAACACTTGCAATTGATTGAAAGACTTGAGACCTGTGGAGAACTGGAACTGATTCGTAGCGCAAGAGAGAGAATGAGTGTTCACTTTCCTCTGACACCAAAACTATGGCTGAAATGGATTTCCGATGAAATTAAAATCGCTTTAAATGAAAGCGAAAAGAATAATGTCTTGAAATTATTTGAGCGTTCAGTCAATGACTACGTGTCATCAAAATTATGGTTAGAATACGTTCAGTATTCGATCGGTTTAATGGACTCCATCGGTGTCGATGGCGTCAGAAAAATCTTCAACAGCGCGCTCACTCATATGGGTCTTCATGTCAGTAAAGGAGCCCTTATTTGGGACGCATTTCGAGAGTTGGAGTCTGTCTTACTTCAAACGGTTGGGAACACAAGTGATGGCCAACAAAATGATGAAATCAAGAAACAAATCGATCGAATATTTGATTTATTCAGAAGACAACTATCAGTTCCATTGATAGGAATGGAAAATACTTATAAAGAATTTGAGAATTGGTGTAAAGCTATTAAAGGCAGTCATGATATTGATCTCAAGTTTACGTCAATTAAATCTGATTATGAAAAGGCTTTCAATGAATTACAAAAACTGATTCCTTATGAAGAATCTCTACTCAATTCAGAACCGCCTCATTTAGAGCAGTATTTAAGATATATAGAGTACGAGACGGCCAACGGCTCACCCATGAGAGTGCAGTCCATTTATGAAAGAGCTTTGACTGATAATTGTCTCGTAAGTGACTTATGGCTTAAATATACCAATTATGAGGACAAGAAAGTGGTGGTCGACTCTATTCTCATACCTATTTACGAAAGAGCTGTGCGAAACTGTCCCTGGAGTTCATCGCTTTGGATCAGTTATTTGCGAGCTCTTGAAAGACTTGGTTCTGATCACCAAAAAATTATTAATGTTTTCGAAATTGCACTTCAATCAGGGTTTCAACAGTCAGACGAATATTTGCAGCTCTGGTTAACATATTTGGACTGTTTGAGGCGTAAAACCAATTGGAAAGATGAGAGTCAAGTCAAAAGTTTGAGAACAACATTTGAGAAAGCAGTCGAACATTTGTCTAACGTTGAAAACGGAGACCCGAATTGCTCTGTTTTGCAATATTGGGCCAAAATTGAAGCTAAATTTTGTAATAATATCGAAACAGCGCGTGAAATGTGGAACAATCTTCTCAAAACTCGAAGTGATATCTCATCTCAAGCGCAAAATTGGATCGAATTTTCTAAATTGGAGCGACTCTATGGTGATGAAAAACATTATCGCAAAGTACTTCTTCGCGGATTAATTTCATCCAATGATTGGCCCGAAAGTATTGGACAAATTCTGATTACATTTGAAAGAGAAGAAGGAGTTTCGATCGAGAGCTACGACGAAGTTATCGATAGATATGAAAGTGTAATCAAAAAAATAACTCAAAAACGAATAATTGCCGCAGAAAAAGAAATGGAAGAAAGAAAACAAATGAAAAATCAGCGCAAACAAGAAAAATATGAATTTAAAAGAACATCAAAAAGAAAAAATGAAGAAAACGAGGAGCAAATCGATGTCACATCTGATAAAAAATCAAAGTTTAGAGTGGATTCCGAGGGATTCAAAGTTCCGCAAATGTCAGCTTCTGTCTCAACATTCAAGAAAACTAAACCGCAAACTGATGTGAAATCAAGTGAACCATTTTCGCGACATTTACCGACACAATCAGACACTAAGAATGCAGACCATCCCACTCATGGCGTCTCATATAAAGGCGACGGCTCTAAAGATCTGCAGACAGTCTTTGTAAGTAATTTAGATTTTAAAGTAAATGAACAACAAATTGAAGACGCATTCAAAAAGTTTGGGGAAATCGATGGCTTGAGACTCGTTCGCAATTATAAAGGATTGTCGAAAGGCTATTGTTATGTCGAATTTTCTTCTGTTGAATCAGTGAGAGAAGCGCTAAAACACGACAGAATGCCATTAGAGGGTCGGCCAGTTTTTATTTCTGAAATGGGAAAGCGATCCAAATTCAATTTCAGTACTTCATTAGAAAAGCATAAGTTATTTGTTAATAACTTATCACAAGATCTTAATAATGAAGAATTGAAAACTATTTTTGAAAAGTACGGACCCATAAAAGATGTCCGAATAGTTACTTTTAGAAACGGATACTCAAAAGGATGCGCTTATATTGAATATCACGATGAGGTGTCTGCTAATGAAGCTGTCAAACAAGCGGACGGTCTATTAATAGCAAATAAGAACATTAGCGTCGCTTTCAGTAATCCGAACGCAAAACATAATACAACTGCGAACAAACGCGAAGAAATCCCATTACTTGGAAGCGGTTCAACACCGTTCTCGTCTTCAACTGCACCGTAAGTTTCAGTTTATTGTAATATTAATTGTTATCAATTATAGGAATTTTTATTTCAGTGAAACAAATAGACGCACAAAGTCTAGAATCAACGCTCCGATGATTCCCCACTCTTTACGAGTTCAAAGACAAACTCAAAACGGTTCAAATAGTGCCGCTTCTAATGAGCTTTCAAACAATGGAAGTACGCCTTTGAGTAATACTGATTTCAGAAATTTGCTTTTGGGCAACAAATAACACTTTGACTTAGAATTGTTTCTAAAAATACATTATATAATACCTGTTGTACTGTATAGTTGTATACAATCCATAACTTGATTGATAGTATACTTTCCACTGTTTAATTAGAGTAATTGTACTTCAAATTAAGCAAAACTTGATCTAAACTTATGGAAGATTCAGAGTTTAGAAAAATTCACTATTTTTAAAACTAAATTCTTTATATGTATTATTGTGTATATAAAACTTTTCCATTAAATTAAATATTCATAAACTAAATGCATAACAATAACTAACGATAAAATAACGGATAAAAGTTGTTTTCAATTTAAATCTCACTCAAAAAATTTCAAAAAGTTAATAAATTTAATAATCATTTATTAAAATAATAATAATTATTGCATTAATTATTATTTATATATTTCTTTATTATTTGTTCGGTTTAATAGTGTGTTAGTTAAAGACTTCCTTAAATGCCAAGAATATTAAAATATTCTTTTATGTAATGCTTTTCAATACGTTTAAATAAAGACTAATTTAATAAATGATTAATTTATCATAAAATTTGTATTGTATTAAAGTTTGAGCATTGAGTCAATCAATCACATAATGGTTACAAATATGAATGAAAATAACAATGTAATGTATTTCAACTGAAAAAAATGCAAATTTTATTAATTTCCTTTACTTTTTTTTGTTGCTCAATTACAATTAACTTTCTTACTTATTCTTTTCGTTTGCAACGTATTTTGTTCCACAAAAAGAGCATTTTTTAATTATTTCTCCGAACATGTTTTCCGCAGCTCTCAAAACTTTAAACAAATTACTATTAATGATACAGCTTTTGTGATAGAACTTTGTTTAAAGTTGTGAAAAGTGATCAGAAATAGAAATTTGTTTAATTTATATAATTGTTAAAGTGACCAAAAGTGACCAAAAGTGACCAAAAGTGACCAACAGCGCTAATTGAACCTGAATGTCAAATGTGAATCTGACTCTCTCAACAATGAAAGCATTCACACCGAGAAATACAAATTTAATTTCTATTTCATATCTGTCTGAAGAAGGCAATTTCCGTAAGAGCTGC
>JAQGAM010001086.1:0-10288 GCA_034697665.1 Nanhermannia comitalis
CTTACAGAGCTTATACTTGTAAAACATACTTTATTTCCTAATTTTTGAACGTATGTCCCACCACATCTGCACCACACCAATGTATGTCCCACCACACCAATTAACATCTACGGTACGGAATGTATGCAATTTTGAAATGAAAGCAATCAAAACCGATATAACTATTAGTTGTAAATGTATTATAAATTTTATAATTATATGACATCTTATGAAATCTTTTCTCTATTATAGAATTTTGTAATTCAATACTCTTATGAATGAATAAATAATTAATATTTAGCATATTTTGTGTAATTTATCGAATTCTATGCCACACAATAAGCGATAATTATCCAACTTTTGCTATTTCGCCAATTTCTGTGTCAAGAATACAAATGTCTCCAGTTTTGAATGCACGACACGCGCCGTCAACTGCTATAAGACATGGAATACCGAATTCACGGGCAATAACTGCTCCGTGAGATATAGTGCCACCGATTTCAGTGACAATTCCAGATATTATAGGGAAGTAAGGACTCCAACCGATGTCTGTCGAGTACGTAATGAGAATGTCTCCGGACTTTAAATACAATGTTTATAATTATTTGAATCAATATTTGTATTTATAACTCAAATATAAACTTATTATCATATTATTGATTATTTACTTGAATATTATCCGCATCTGTTATATCTTCCGCCACACAAACTCTTGCTTTTATACTTCCATTACTAACAGGAGTTCCCGACATCTTAAGCATACCATTGACAGTGCCATCAATTTTAGGAATACTCTCTTCGAGCTATAGATTAGTTTAATTTGTATTATAATTAAAATACAGGTACTATACTGTACAGCAATTAATTAATATTTTTTGATACACTTAACGAACATTTCTCGGTTTCATTTGCGGTCCTTTTATAATCTCTTCGAACTTGTATTTATCCATTTTTGGTAAAATTCTTTTTCTAAGTCTAGCTCTCAATAAAATCAAAGCATCTCTTTCTCGATTACAAAGTCTCTCAATTTCTTCAACAGTCAAATAAAATAAAAGGTCGTCTTCAGGTATGAGCCCTTCCTCAACCATTCTTCGCGCCAAATACCAAAACGCTTGTCTCAACTTGTTTTGCATCCAAATCATAAAATCCTTTGAATGTTCCCGATATCCGACACCGTCTCGACTCCACGGAAGTAAAAATTTACTGATTAGTAGTTTTCTTAAAAAAGATAACGGAGTCTTCATTTCTTTCATTACTTCCTCAACTGGTTTAAACTTTTTGGGTTCCAGAGTAGACTCAGCTCCCAATAGCATAGTCTTCAAAGTGAAAATATGTTACAAATAATAGTCAATACTGTAGTTCAATAATAAACTGATCAGAATTGAAAGCAACACAATTCATGCTCTGCTTTAAATCAATGAATTATAAGACACTTTCAACAAATACTAATATTATTTTGAAATTTGATAACTCTATTGCGTTAATCAATATCTAAAATATGATAAAAGTTATTAAAAACCTTAATTGTTTTGACGCAAGGCATCGGATTCTGACCCCAGGGAAGGTGTAAGGGATCCACTTCTCTATAGCCTCGATGTCCGTGTTTTAATAAAAATTGTTGGAACTTTTGTGACGCCTCATCGGTTCCATTCTTTAGTGACTGAAGTGCTTCTTCGTCTGAATAATGCCTAAAACTTTCTTTATCTGCAATACATTTAGCGATTTCTCTGAGACTGTTCGGCACATCAGCGCTCACCACTTCATTACAGGACGATATCAATAGATTGAAATCAGATTCCAAGAAAGGGTTGTTTTCTTTAAATTAAAATAATCCAAAAATAATTAGTTTCACTAATATTTTAATATTAAACCCAATAAATGGCAAAATACACATACTTTGAGCGCTTTCTATCGCAGACCTCAAAAACATGTTTTTTATTGAGGATCCTATAGAGACGGGTCCGTGATTTTTCAAAGCGTTCTGATTTATGTTAAAGCCATTGATTAGATAATTAAATATTTGTTTGCAAGAAGAAAAAGGCACCAATTCTTGCACCAAATCGTATTTGCGATTTTCGATATATTCAGCTTTAGTTTTCATCAGAATTCTGGGACTGAATAATAACATATAAATCATACCAAAAAACATCTTAACTTTTGAAATAATTGTTGGTTTTCTACTGTTTTGAGCCTTTTCTTTGAAAACTGCTAACAAGTCCTTGTCTTCGATCTGATGACCAAAGAAACCCAAAACCATTTGCTTGGCTTGTTTTGATTCTGGATATCCGGCGAACACATCGAAAACTCCCTTTACATAGAAATTGAAATTTCAAAAATTTCTCATTCAATTATAGCTAGAATTTAATTATTGAAAATTGTTTTACATTGGTCAGATTGAACATAAGCTGATTCATGACAACACCCATTCCGGCCACATATGGATTGTAATCATCTTCTGTGGCCTTTCCTTGCATTATATTCATTCGCTGTTTTATATATTAATTATAGTTAAAAAATAATAGCAATATATTTGAGGTTAAGTCTGGTATTCATGAAATTAATAAAAAAATCATTTACAAAAAATGAACTCTTATTCGCAAAAACAACGCTGTAGACGAGCCAAGAGCTGGAACCGGGAAAGTTTTGGCCCCAATGAGCGCGAGAATAAATCTCAAATTCTGAGTTATGAGAGGAATCCATTTCATGCATTATTTCGTATTCAGTGAATGAATTGTCCAAATTAGTTATGGGTCGCGATTGAAGCATAAATAGTTTGCCATCTTTTAGACCCCATTCAATATCTCGAGCGTTTCCATAATATGAGTGAATCTTTTAAGGTTAAAGTTCAAAATGTTATATAAATTAAAAAGTTTGATGTTTAACATAAAGTATGAATAAATCAGTTATAATAAGAGTCATTAAAATTAAATTTAATATTTTATATTTATAAGTACTTCAGATATGATTAAACATATTATAAGATATTATACAATATGCATAAGAAAAAAGGTAAAAAGTTTTTTTAATATCTCTTAACTTTCGATTCATTGGTTAATATTAGTGTTGATTAGTTTAAAGAGATATTAATTTTTTAATACCTTTACTGCCATATCTGCCAAATGCAATAAATGGTTATCATTAACACAACAATTCTTATTATCATCAATAAGTTCTTCGACAACCCCTCCATTATCTGCTAATTTAATTGCTATCTTTTTGGCTCCAATTTGTTTCGATTCAATTTTTTTAACAATTCTGGGTTTCGATAAAGAGTTAGATTTGATATCCACAGACACTTTGATAGTGTCCGGCTCTGCTGATGCGGAAACCACTGACTTTAATGAATTGAAACATAAACAGAATTATAATAAAATAAAATTCTTGAATAGAAATTTTGTGGTAAATACAGAATTATTTGGATAAAAGAGAACTCACTTCTCCCAAACCATAATTAGCTGTAATGGTAATGAGCCGTTCGTCACCACTAATAGGATCACAAGTGAATATAACACCGGCTGACTCACAATCAACCATTTCTTGTATAACAACAGCCATCGGAGAATTTATGAGTTGTCCGTAACCTCTCTTATATTGAACGGCAACGAATGCAAACTGAGATGACCAGCACTTCATTACTGAATCACATATCCCTTCGAGTCCTATACAGTCATAAAATATCAAAACATATAATAATTTATTTAAATTCTTAGCTTTCAATAACTTTCAGACTTCGCAAAGTTCAGGTTTGTATCATAAAGGGAGGGGTGGAGAGTCAACTCCAGGGGGGTTCAAAACTCAGCAAATCTGAACACCACTGCCAGCACTTATACCTTTAACTCCAAGATATGTAGTCATCTGTCCGGCTGCAGACATCTCTTCAGAGTCCTCTCCAGCAGCTGATGATCGGACAGCAAATAATCTGTTTTCATAACTATTAAAAGTCTTTTTCAACTTATTCTCGATTTCTATTCTAATACTTTGAGGCAATTTATGTTTAGAAATCAAATCAACCAATTCTTCACATTTAGACTTCAAGTTATCTCTAGACTGAGAAAACGCTAACTTTTCTAAATCAACAATTTTTGGCTCTAAATTGGTTTCAAGAAGTAATGCTTTGTATGCATTTGTGGTGACGACTATACCATTGGGAACATCGAAATTATTTTCAAACTTTTCTGCAGTCAGTTTATCCCTTAAATGCATTAATTGTGATAAAGAACTGCCTTTACCTCCACTTAATTGAACAGATTTTGCCGTTTCTTCGTTCAGACTTAAAACAAGCGATGAATCTTTTATACTATTATTTATGTCTTTATTTATGCTTTGAATACACTTTTCAAAGTCAGAGTCATTTTCGTGAAATACAAAACACATTCCTTAATAGACATTGAATTCATTATTTATTTCAAATATTCAATAAAAAGTATTTCTTAAATGTTTGAATTGATGCTTACCTTCATTGCCATTTAATATAAGTTTATGGGCGAAAGTGTTTTGTGGTTTAATTTCGAAATTCAATTCTTTATCACCGAATTTAGCACAGAATTGAACGGTTGAACTCAATGTTCTTAAGTTTTCAAAATCCGATTTTTTAAGTGATATTTTTTGCAATTTATGAAAACGACCCGACGTTGCAAACAAAAAACCGAAACGATATTCAAATTTATTTTTATTAGAAACTAAACCCACGTGAAAACCAAGCCCTCGAATAAAAATATGTAAAATTAGTTTTAAAATAATGTTTTGCTCTTAAAACTTATTATTCGTTAAATAAATACCTTTTTTATTAAAACCACAAATTCTTATAATTGTTCTGTTCGCAGATTCTTGTGGTAAATATTTTTTACTTTTGGATCCCCACAAATATATCACTTTTTGCGGCTCATTCTCCACTTGAAACGTACCTTTCATTTGACCGAATTGTTCGAATCTGTCTTCAAATAGTGGATCAGCTAATTGTTGAGATAAAGCCAACTCTTTTGCCATAAAGTAATCGTCGAAACCATTAGAGAAATCATATACTTTCGAAAGGGCTAACCATAAGAATCTAATGCGTACGTAAACTAATTGTTTATTATTCTTCAATAGATATCCTCTAAATTTAAGTCTATTTCTCCGGAAAGGACTAAAAATTTCAAATCCAAGTCCACATACTTTATATTCTCTATCATTAAAATCTACGACAGATTCTTCGTCTAAAGTGTAATTATTTCCGTCGTTGTCATCAAATCTTAATTTAACGCTTGCATTGACTTTAATTTTAGAGTTTTTGATCTGATTTGGTCTCCATTTCATAGAAAGTGACAAACTTTGATTTGAAGAGTTTGTCCCATATATTAATATATCTTCACTTTTCTCCTAATGATAATAATTTGAATTGATTTTAAAAAATTGTTTAAGTTTTTGCTCTTAAAATTTTTTCACATTTAATTATAAAATATTTTCATTAACTGAAATAAAATATCATAATTTCTATAATGTTTATAAGAAACTAATGGGGAATTAAATTCGATGATATTTTTCCAACAATTTTTGAAATAAAAAACATTAATTTTGAAATTTTATTAAATATACAATTATTTATTAATGCAATTTGGGGCGGGGTTGCACCCTAGGCAAACCTATGCCTTATCCAGGTCTGGTCCGGGTCAGTCTGGTGTCACAGTGGGAACGGTTCCCGTTTATAAATAAAAGCAATATAAAGTACGTTAAATAGCTTTCAGCCCAATTATAGCCAATTAGTTTTAATCATTATTTGTTTACAAACATTATTTGTGCTCTTTTTTAGTAATGTTTATGTTTTTATATAAAATAGGTTGGGTTTAGCACTACATTACATTAGTCCAGGTATTAAGGGAACAGTTATTTTTGCTTTCGACTGATTATAAATCTCATTGGTCTTAAATTGAATAATGTTCTCATAGATAACCCCTAACCCCTCTCCTTATGTTAATTTCTATACCCTTTCCAGTCCTTCAACGAAACGTAATTAATAAATGCCTTAATAATCAGTCCAATATAGATATGAAACCTCTCTATTAATACGTTTTCTTAAACAAATAAAGACACTATACTTTACATTATATTAGCCTTGAATTGAGTCTAGAGTTTATCGCTGGTGTACTTATTCCTCTTATCTAATCATTACTCCTATTTTTGTTAAATAATGTTTTGCATTAAAATTATGTATTGTTGCGTAAAATAATTGGTTACGTATTTGTAAATAAATAAAAATTTTATTATTGACACAAACATTCCTACAATTATAGTAATGCTATCACTTCAACATTTTATGTAATCGTCAAACAGTCTAAATAACAAAATCAGTAGTCTGTCAAACACCAAATCAATTAACATAATAAAAAATCCATAAAAATCTCAGATTATTTGGGGTAGAATTTTAAAAGAACCCAAGTGTGTCACACAGTGAGCATTACTTTGTGCCACACAAACCCTTGGCTCATATACCTGATTGACCTGTGCATTAATTAATGAATTATGTTTGTAAATAACCTTAAATTTTTCATTTAATAAATTTTGTGTTAAATTTTTAAAAATTGCTTTGAATTACTTTTTTGAGTCTAAACATTAGTTGAACATTAATTAACTAATGTATAAGATTTAGCTTATAATATATACTTCATATGCAACTATCCATTTATGAACATGTTTTAGATCAAAATATTTATCCAAAACGCAAATGAATTGACTTACTTTTGACGGTAACTCATAATCCCATTCGTGATTGAATGGAAGAATGCCTGCGTGTGTCGGCTCATTCTTCCAAACGTCGTGCGCTTCAAATCTAGACTTATTTGATTTGCGCCTAAACCATAGCTGTATCAAAGCGTACAAATATGTAATCCAATGACCATTAATATCAGCATTTAATTTAATTAATTTATTAAACAATAAAATTATTGGCAGTGATATTATTGTTCCCATTCTTTACTTTAAAACTGATAATTAAATCTAATTTTAATTACTATTTAATAAACTTATAAATCACTACAATTATTGAATATTCAATTAAAATGCAATAATAGAAATGAATTTCATCACTAATACCACTAAAACTTTCTTATATATAAACTTTTGGTGTATTTTATTGCTATAATTTACTACATCTATAGTTAACTTATCATTTCCTAAATATGATTCACTCTTAACTTAATTCAAAAGCATATAAATGTCTGTCGTGTGGAATATAATAGATAAGAATGTGATAACTTATCAATAATTATATAACACTTCAAAGTCAAATACTGTTATTCATCGCAATATTTCTACTGTTTTTCATCATTCAATTTAGTAGTTTTTGACAATTTATTATTAGAATTTATGAGTTGGCACTCAATTATTGGTTATGAATCATAACTTATGACTTAATTAATAAAGTTTTGATTGTGTATAGAAGTCAAGCAATTTTTACTTGAAATAAACTACAGGTACTGTACTATTAGTGCCATATTCTATTACAGACTTTTTTGAGTTTAAAAATTTTAAGTAATTTCAGTTTGAGTTTAAGTTTTTGAAAATATTGAATTTGAGTTTATTTTGAGTTTGAGTTAAAGTTTATTTGAGTTTTCTTTAATCTCATGTTAACATTAAATTTACACAAAAACTCAACTTTTAAATCAAAATATGTAAGAAAATAGTTTTGTATCATACATGTCAACGTATGGGGTTGCCTATGGCCTCCCCCCCAAGATTTTAAAATTTAAAAGCCGTACCTTCGTCACCACTTTGACATTTTTGAGGTTTTTTTCCTAAATGTTTCCAATGGTCCCTTTTAATGTTTTTTTTAAATCTTAAATTTTTTGGTACCCCAGTATTAATTGTGAACCTTTATAATGAACTTATATTATGAGTTTATATATCTATGAGGTTTTGGAAAAGGAATACGTGTTCATAAAATTTTTAGATAGCATATTATAAATAAGTTAACTTACATTTCAATGATTTCAATGTTCTAAAGTTCTGCACTACAGTGCACTATAGTCATGAAATAGTTTTTAGTTGAAAACTCTTGTCAACAAAAAAATCGGAAAAACCAATGATTAAGTGTTAATACCTTTTATTAGAAGTAAACATATTTTTACATTAATTACTATTTGTTTATATTTAATCAAAATTAATACTTAATCATTAATTTTTCTAATTTTATTTGACAAGAGTTTTCAACTAAAAACTATTTCATGACTGTAGTGCACTGTAGTGCAGAACTTTAGATCATTAAAATGTAAGTTAACTTATTTATAAAATGCTATCTAAAAACTTTATGAACACGTATTCCTTTTCCAAAACCTCATAGATATGTTTTATACCCTTATCAGTGTTCATATCTATCTCTACACTATAACAATGTTGAGGCCAAATGTGTTTTTAAAAGCTTGAAAATAATTCATTACAATTATATGAAAGACGAAATACGATTTAGTACTTCTGACATATTATTTGAATACATATCAGTATATTTATAGAGCAAACTCATAGAAGGATTTAGAAACATAGTTAACAAAAAACTTTTTAAAATTCTTCTGAGTATTAACAAATAATTATAAATAAAAGTATAATTCATTTTGAACATTAATCTTTAATTATTATATTAAAATTAAATGTTTTAAATAAATTATACTTTTAATTGTTACTATTTTGCTTAAGTGTGACTCAACTTTTTGATTACTTAATCATTCAAATTATAACAAAAGCTATCGATATAGTTATGTCCCAAATATTCACTTAAAAATTGACAATTTTTAAAGTCACGCGATTTTAAAATCTTTTTTCTAATAATTAGATAATAACCGCATTGTTTAATAGCATAACAATTGATTGACCGCAAAGAAAAACCTGACTTTACAATAGCTATTGTTGTCCCTTTTAATAGCGGATCATTACTCAAATTAATTAATGATGAACTAGGGGTTCCCGTTGCTTCGCAACATAATAAACTAAATATAACTCTGATGTTAAACCGCAGATTAAACAAAATTTTATGGAAAATGAGATTGAGAATAAACTCAGGCTCTTAGGTTTTCGAGCCTATTGAGATTACCTATGCTATATAATTTTTTATTTTAACTATATTATAAATTTTTAAAATGTGTTAATTCAATATATATTTCAAGATGTACAAATGAGTTTTTAAGCCCGTTTTTAAGCAAGTTGTAATAAGAGCATTTTTTATGGATATGAGATCCCGCCCAACAGCAGCCAGCGAACAATTTTTGACATAAATGACATTTTTGATATAAATTGATATTTTTTTAAACAAAAATCTTAAAATTGAAAAATAGTTAAGTTGAAATTCCTTCAGTTGAGAGACAAGGATTAAAAATATCTCTGGATTTTTACTCTTTAAATAAGATATTCGAAAATTTTGTTTTAAATACATGTGATTTTAAAACTAATTTTAAATCAATGAATTATTATCTAAAACAATTTGCAATATAAGTAAAATTTTAGACTAAACATTATTTGAAACAAAAAAAGATGCACAATCCAATAAGCTTTGTGGAGCCTATTTTATAAATTATCGCTTTTTTAGAGGTCAATCAAAAACTAATATATTTCTCAGACAAGTTTTCCTTTTAACTAAAACTTTTTGAGCAAAATTTTTTTAGATTTAACAAAAAACATTAAAAACCAGAACTCTTAATTCAATTGTTTTATAAATTAAATCTTAAAACTAATCAAAACTATAATCCTTATCTAAATCAAAGGGAATTAAAAGTTTTTTAGACATTTTTAATTAAAAATATCAAAAGGTCCAGCTGTGTCAGAGAAATCAAAAGAGGACCGCTCTGGATATGTTTTAGCTATCGATTTATTATGGATAAGAGAACTAACTCATTTATTAAAAAATAGCAGCAACCATTACATCATACAACTTAAAACTTAAATATAACACTGATATAAATGCGTGGAATATCAAGAATTTTGTTAAATTTTTAAAGTCTGTATTTAAAAAGCATTGTTATACAGCTTTTACAGCAGTGAAGGAAAAGTTAGGAAATTTCAAACCCATGCCCACCCAAACCCAACGAGATTTTAAAAAATCAAACCCATGCCCACCCAAACTCGAAGTGTTTTCAAAAATTCAAATCGATACCCAACAAAAACCCAAACCCATACCCAAGATTTTCCAAACCCATGAATAATAGATTATAAGTATCTTTATCTTAAAAATATTTAAATTTTTTATTTATATGATAATATCTTGTAATGTAAGAAAAAAATATTTAAAATAAAGCACACACAACTGCATCAATGGATCAAACATATCATTTGTGAAAAAATTATTTAT
>JAQGAM010001087.1:0-10286 GCA_034697665.1 Nanhermannia comitalis
GCTCACAAAAATATAGTCAATAGAAATTAAGAATAATAGTATTTTGGCTGACACTCATGTCAAGCAAAGTAAATTTTGATTTTTAAATGAATTTTAATCTTTCTCTCAAACACTAATTTCACTTATTTGTGTAAACAAAGGGATAAAAGTAATTATTGATTTATTATTTAGTGTATAGTATCTAACAGTGTTTGAAGTAATACTTAAAATGATAGACACTGTAGAAAACATCACAATTATTATCAACTAATTTGCCTCAAAGTTGAATCTCTAATCTTCTTTGAAGATATGGTTTACACCGACACAAATTTGGGTGAAATCTGTTTTTGTTTGTTTATTTAGTTAAGAGGACTTTTTTCGTTCTCATATTTGCTTTTGTGCTTCCATTTCTAGCGACAAAAACTTTTACTTTAACTCTAGATATTGACCGACAAAATTGTATGTTTGTCAGTGTTATAGTGTTATACACTTTTACATTAAACAGATGCCTATATTTCCACATTTATATATGAGTTTATATATCATCAAATCGTAATGCATTTAATACAGACAGTATTTTTCTCCTATTATTTGCATTGCATGACTTGATTCACACTCTCGCGAGGGCTTTAATTATATTCATCTTTTCACTACTGTCTCTCATATTACACTTGGAATTACATATTTATTCTATTATTGTTGTTATAATACAGGCTCTAATGTTAGAATTAGTTGTTTTAATGAATGACAATTCTCTGAATATTTGCAATTTGTACCATTTGTACCATTTGTACCATTTGTCTGGTATTTGAACACCAGTTAGACTACAAGAAGAAAACGATATTCAACAAAGATTTAATTAAGCGCATGAAAACGCTTTTAGGCTTTGATCGATTTTCAGAAAAGTTTATTTAATTAAAATTACTTTTTATTGCTGTGAATTAATGCTGTTTTATCTCATCTTATATTTTGGCGTCAAAACTGCTCAAAACAAACTCTTAAAACATTTGCCTTTTAATTATTTCATAAGTCCATTAAAATAAAACATCTTATTAAATATGAATAATGATAAATATGATCTAAAATGAATTTAAATAAAATCAAACAAATAAATAGTACATTATATTCAGATTCTTTGATTGAAAATATGATCGCATTTTTATTCTATTTTACAATTAAACCAATTTTTAAAATAAGAGTAAAAGCCATTAAATGAATGATTTATATTAAAAAAGAAAAAAGAAGAAATTTATTAGTTGTGTTGCTTTATTGGATTGCTTAACCCTAAAGAGTGAACGGTTGGACTATTCCTTTTGCCGAAAGCAATTGCTTCACTCCTTCATTATAGTCATAGTAGATGTGGCGCACACTCCAAAAGTTTCCTTCACATATCCATCTCTTATAGCATCTGCTCTTAAGCTTCACTCTTATAGACCTTACTGTATGTGCACAAAAAGTTGAAGACTGTGGTGTACTGTCTGTGTTGTAGAATACGTTATATCAATATAACCTAAATTTCTCTTATCGGTATCTTTAGTACAATAGTTTTTTGTTTGCTTTTATTACAGAAAGTTTGACACAATTGAAAAGCGAATACTTGGCTGTCTATTGTTTACGTGCTTCAAAACTATCGACGGAATAAAGGAAAGCAAAATACACTTTTCCTTGACTTTGTTTTATATACTGATATAAACATAAACTTGAACTTTGTGTAAATAACATTGACTTTGCAAAAAAATACTTATTTGTGAATTCGTGGCTCAAAACCTAATCGGTGTCTCTTTCTCTTGACTGCCATTATCAAGATATCAACTGACAGGTAATGTTAAATTTTGATTAAATGCTATAATTTTTTTGGTTATTTAAATTTACTTTTAAAGAGACCGCTATTATGAAGTCTAATAACTATTAGAACCGAGTATCAGAAGTGCTGCTCTATAGCTATATCTATTTTAAACTCCAATTATTATAATTATTTATTCTGTTTCCTAAAAGACGATTAATAGACGGCCAGAGGCAAAAATAATTTTTCATTTGGTCCTTATTTTGAGTTTTGATTCAAACTTAGATGATATAGAATATAAGCCAAACCTTTGTTAAATTTCTTTTTGAAGCCCTAAGTCTTAGTTTAGAATAACAGCAGTATTTTTAGCATCAATTTTGTAGAAGCGATTCACAGACTTTTTTTAGTCGCGATTCTTCATCAAAGGGATATTTGGCTAAAATTTTGATGATTCCATAGAACATAATGCTAAACAAAATGGTTTTGCGACCCACTTTTGGATCCCGACTCACTATTTGAGAACCTCTGTTGTAAAGAAAAGAACCCCTAATTCTCAAATTAATTTTTGACGTTATTTTGTTCGCATTTCTTTCTCGTTATTTTGTGAATAAACTGAGTTGAGTTGAGTTTCTTTAATCCATTATATATTAAAGGTCACAATCATTTGAGTTGAGATCAAATTACTTTTAAGATCTTCTTATGAAATACTTTCACTTTCAATTACTGAAGAAATTTAAGACATTTTCATTTCTAAGTTGAATTCCTTTTTTAATTTTAAAATGTTTTTTCAAAATGATATTTAATATGAAGTCATTTTCAAACAAATACTAAATTTAAAATTAAAAGATAGTGTAACGCAGCTGTTGATCAGTATTTTGTTAATTTGATTGTTTAAATTAGAAATCAATGCTTAATGTCATTTCATAAAAGCTTTTTTAAAATAATAATTTTATTTAAATAAAAGAATTTTTTAATACTTTCAATTTTTAATAGGGATAAAGTATTGTAAGGTAAAGCTTAAGAACAAAGAATTTTAAAATATAAATACTATACTAAACTTACCGCATAATAAGCTTAAAACATGGTTTCATAGATCTCGTCTCTCATACATTTTATTATAAAATTTTTGTTGTGTTTAAAAGCCATTTAAAAGCATAAGTAAACATAATCTAACAAAATATTCATTGAATTTTTTTAGAAAGTAAACAATGATTGTTATAAACGTGAAATGTTGCTTAAAATAATTTAATGATAAACTTGTTCTTGAATTTAGTGAATACAGTACTTGATTTGAATTAAGTTTTGAGTTGCAGTCGAAGAGAGTTTCGAAAGATTAAAGTAAGCAATACTTTAAAAGAGTAATATTTTTCAGTGATTACTGGTTTTCGAGGATTCGACCATTTTTGGAAAACTAATAAAAGCGGAGCCAAATAATATAGCGATTTGGGTCCACCTGTCGTTTCTATGATTGTCTGTAGAGAGTCAGCAGTTATGATATTTTCCATATTGTTCTTTTTGCTTTTCCCAGTTTCGTATTGCTATCAAAGGTAGTATTTGCCGCTCTGTTAAGTTTTATTAACAATTTACAGCTTTTGTGCCACAGATGCTGTCATAATTGACAATATTCTGCTGCAAATCCAAGTCAAGTATTTTATTCCTACTGTTTGTCATATGTATTGCAATGTCACAAACTTTTAGTGTCAACGCGAGGATTAGTTTTGATAGAAATATCATTGAAAAAGTTATTGTAATACTTATAATAATTTAACTATGAAACAGATGCGCATATATTTAATTTATGAGTTCAAAAGTATTTTCTATTCAATTGTTTGCAATTACATTATTAGCGATTGTCTTAGCGATTAATCAAATTTTGATTATCAAACGAGTCAAACATTTAATTATATTTGTTATTCTATAGCTATGGCAATAATTATTAATATTTCTATAACTATAATAATTTTGCCTTAAAATTAAAAGTGTCTTAACTTATATAAGAATAAAAATTTAAGAGAGAAAACATTAATAGAAATAATAATAATTTGAATGTTTTCACATTTTAAAAAATAAACTTTAAACGAGTTTTTACTTTACTTTTTTTAATAGCTTGAAGCTATTCCTCTCTTTTGAATGGAGTTCTTACCAGAGCTGAGTATTGTTATAGAAAATGCGCAACACTTCTAAAACAAAGTTGAATTGAAAGCTAAATAAATTCAAAGTCTCAAAGTTATTGAGAATTTGATGATTCACTGCCAGAAAAGGAAACATAACCAGTGAATACGTGTCCTGTAAATCAATTGATAAATAGATAATTCCATTAAATTTTTTATCCAAAAAAATTCCTTTTATACTTTAGTTCACAAACGTATCTCTGAAAATATTTAACACAATTTATCTTATTTAAGCATTTTATCATTCATTGAGTTAGTACAGAAAATTAGACTTTAACTCTATCTTCTTATAAGTCAATGCATTTACAAAACAAGATAATAATTCTTTTTAAAAAGTAATATTAAATCAGTTAAAACATTTAGTTGTAAAATAAATTAAGAAATGGAAACTAATTTTCATTATTTCTAAGAAATTTTATTTTTCTACAGAATTATTTAAAACTTGTCACTTAATTTATAATGTTTTTAAAGATTAATAATGCAGTCTTTTATATATATTTCTTTTTTGCAAATATATTCGAAATATGGTTTGCATTGAAAAAAAGATGAATTCTTATAATCACATTTCGTGGTTTTTGAGATAAATAGAGAATTTCAATTAGGTAAGTAAAAAGTGAAATCCCGACAATATTTTATTTTAAATCGTTCGTCAAATTGAAGGCTAAAATTTGATACTCTTACCACTACTCGTACAACTACTCGTACCACTACTCGTAATTGACTTCTTTTCAGTAAAAATCTTTTCTATGATTCAATATCTCACTTTCGATAACTATGAAGATATCACTCATCATAAATCATAGCAGACATTATAACACGAAGAAGTAGAGAAAAGTTATATTCAATTAATATTTTAAATAGTGATAAATATTTCTTCTCACAAGAAATGCCACACAACTGATATTTTCCTGAAAGGAATCCCCAAAAGTTAACTCGTTTCGTCACTTATTTCAAATGTCATTTAAACTAATAAATTATATTAATTCGATAATAACTCTTCCATTTTTGAGATTATTTTTCAAGAATGGCAAAAAGCAATGGCATTAATATTAAATTAATTTGAATAACTTGTTTGCAAGAAAAAGGTATTTTGATATTTGATGCAATAACTTATTGAATTTCATTTTATATCTTTAAAAAGCTAAAAGATTCAAATATTCAAAATTTCTGCGCCAATACATATGACTATTGCTAAGACTATAACCGAAAACTAAGAGCTAAACAAAAGTTAATCCTACTATTAATTCTTTAATGCTTTTTGAATAGATTTACTGCTAATATTAATAATTATGAAATGAATAGAGATTTTGCAGAATTATCCATTTCTAATATTAGACAAAGTTAGTCTCACACTAATTACAATTCCTTTGTTTTATTTGGATTAATCTTTTTTTTTATATTTACAAATAGATTCAAAGTAATGTATTTCAAAACTTATTCTGTATTTTAGACTCAAATTGCTTTGTTTCATAATTCTTTATTCGTGTTTCTGAAGTTGACTAAAAAATGAATGCATAATATTAGTTGAATATCATTTTTATATAATTTATTATAAAGTTATGTTTAACTGAAATAATTGATTTATTAATGCAACTAATATTAATATTTTATGTACAATTATTTTTTCACTTATTAATGAGTTGAAATTTATTTGTTTAATAAATACTCAACTATTTTTCAAATTAAAAATTCTGAAATTCTTTTATCCAAAAATTAAATGATTACAAACATACAGAGTATGAATGACTTAAAATAATATTTAGTTGTTTGTACCCAACTGAGTGTCAATTGATTATAACAATAAGTTAGTAGGGCCAATAGCTAGTAACTTATAATACTGTAGTATTCATACCGATTGCTTTATTTGAACTAAATTTTAATAAATTGAAAATATAATTAATGCGATGGTATAATGAATTTTTTTGAATCTATCACAAACACAAAATCTTTTGGTAAATATATTCTCACATCAATTTAGACTATATTAAAATACTCACGAGTCAGTTGACATTCTGTATATACAGATTATATTCACATTAAGGCTAACAATTAAAAACACATTTTAAAAATATGCTTAAAATTACTTTTAAAAATCGATTTTCAGTCTTTTGTGCTGAGAAGTTAAAAGAGTAAACTTTAAATAAATCAATCAAAAGTATTAAAACCCCTTCTCTAAAGAATTTAATGGTACTAAAAAAGATCATTTATTTATAGGCTTAATATAAATTGTGTATACAGTTTGTGATTGTGTGTGTTTTTAATGATGAAAAGTCTATCCTAATCGCGACACAAGTGCACGCCTTTCACAACAATAAGCCTTAAAAATAGGAGAAAAGTTGGACAATTGAATTATTTGCGCCGAACTGAACCCTTTTAGAAGTTATTTTTATAAAAAATCTCAAATTTGAAAGACAAGAGCCTGAGAGGGAGGGATATATCCATATGATATGATAGGAGTATACGGTGTATGAAAAGAGTTTGAGATATTTTGCAGGAGCGGGTCTACCAATTAGTCTACGCATTCGTGAATCCATTGAATCCATTGTGCACTGAATTCTATCAAATTATTTGTTAACTGACTGCAAGTCTACTGATAAATAGGCGGCAGTTAATCATAAATTTATATAAAAAACTTTTTATACAATTATTAGCGATCACTTTGACCCAAAATTTGTTGGAAACAAACTTTTCTATGGTTAGCTCTCTTGTGACAGAATTGCTTCGATTTAATTGAACAGAAGTTATTTCCAATTATTCGCATAACTTTCATAATAGAAATAACATTAACAATAAGTATAGAAAATGACATGCTTTAAGTCCTATTAATTGAGCAATTCTTCATCATTTCAACCATTGTTATTAAGACTATTCTTGTTTCCATTGATAATGCTATGCAAAGCGGTTATATGTAAAAGTGTTACTTATGTGACAGTTATGTTATTGATAACACTGTTCTGTCTTATTTTGTGTCCAAAATTTGAATGCAAATATATTCTATTAAAACTGGTTTCAGTGGCGGTCACACCCCATTCCTGGATCTCAACCAAGACATTCACTTCGTTTAAATTTCCACTCAAATAGACGTTTATCATAAAAGCAAACCCAATGATATGTTACAGACGACTCATGATAACTAAAATTTTTATCAATCCTTCACAATTAATTAAATTACATAATAGTTCTATTTTTAAAACAAATATTTTAAAATACTCTTATTTAAGATATAAATCAAATTTAATAAAATGCAAATAAGTTCTATTTTAATAAATTGTTCGTTAAAATTCAAATAAATTTTTGATTTCTTACTTTTTATTCACAACTTGAATTAGACCACTAACTGTGGAATTTGTGGACAATTGTTTGGGCGGCTCACTGCTCGCCATCGTCAGCACAAGTGAATCAAATGAGACACTTTTAGCTTTTATTAGCCTATCAATTAGCGGATGGGAGAGAAACTTGAGATCAATTGTAGAATAGCCTTAACTTGAAAAATAAACTTTTGATCTATTTTTGTTTATATGAAGTATAAAACTCATATGGATTTAGTTATATTATATGTAAAGTGTATAATTTGTATGGCAGAGCCGTATGACAAAATAGAAATGATACACTTATATTATACACTTTACGATAACGCTAGCTTTTAGATGCAGCCAATTATTAATGAAAAAACTTTTCTTTTAACGACAGTAACATTCTTTTATCCAAAACTATAAACAATGGATGAGTTTAAAAATACGAGATATCTGATACTTTCTATAAATTATGCTTCATTACGACATAACTTACAATATATTATATTATACTCTTTTATTTTATAGAAACGGAAAAATTCAAAAATAGTAATTTTATCCGATAATTATTCAAAATAAGTCGACTTTATACTAAACTGCTTAACCCTTAAGTGAAAACTTAATACTATGACATATTGATCAGCTTTGAATAGAATACTGGTATAACACTAGTCGCATAAGTTATACAGTAATATCAGTTAAAATCTACTGCATTCAGATTTTCGTTTCTACGAATGAACAAAAGAGAATCAACTCTAATGAATATTATACTGTCTGTCAAATGGTATACACTTTTCCGCTGAATAGAAAGCGAATTATTATATTTCTAATTCAACTTTGAAATGTCAAAAATCTGAATTAATAACACACTTCTCATGTCAAAAATATGAATAATTATAATAAATATATTCGAACTGAAGAACTACAATTTTGAACTATTTTAAAACTTAATACAGTATAATACGTTGAAAATCTTATTTTAAAAACATAAAAAATCATTTTTAAAACTTATTTAGATTACTATTTTAGAAAATAAACGTAATATTTATTAAACTTTTTTACACAAAAATTGAAATAAAAAATGACATTTGATACGTGTGCTTTGCAAAGTAAATTGTATGAATTGTATGAATTGTATGATTTTATTGTGTAATATTTAATAGAACCGCTCATTTAATTTATTGATGTGTTTCCTTTCAGTTTTCGTTAATCTCTCAGGAATTGAAAAATATTACTCCAATTTTTTCAATGCAAAAATGCAAATGAAAAATACAATAAATACTTGTTGTAATAAAAATGATTACATTTTGTTAATATATTTGAACTTTTATATCCTGTTTTTGTCATCAGCCAGAAAATAAAATATCTATTTTATGTAATCCTTTTATACATGAGTTATTCACTACTATAGGTCATATGAACTCTACTATATGTTTATTAATTTTATTTCATTTCTATGCTTCAATTCAAATAATAAATTAAATAATAAAAAATATATTAATGTTCAGCACTAATAAAATACATATTAATCAACAAATGAATGAATCCCTTCGCATAAAACACAATTTTTAAATTAAAAAATCGATTGAATCCAAATGATGTAAAAATCATTTGTAACAATTTGAACAAATGGTATGTGCGGTTTCCTATCCATTGTTTTTCATGGAGTTATTATTAAATTTTATTATTTATTTTCTCAAAAGAAAGTTGTTTTATTACAAATTGAGACGATTTTCAAATGAATTTGATTTGAAATGAATGTTGTCTTTACACTAAAGCAAACTTGTAGTGCTTCAAAATAAATACTCATAAAGTTCTGTTATTATTATACAGAATCATTCCTTTCACTCATCATTCACTCAGAATAATCTCGAAAAGTTATTTGTTTGGGAGAAATTAATTTATTGAGCGCTTCTTTTTTATTGTACTTATGGTTTGGTTGACAGTGCCATTACTTTTTGAAGTCCCTCAATGTGGGATCGCATTATTCCAGTAGAAGGAATTTAATTGGAATCAACAAAATAAATATGAATATTGGGGAATAATAGATGTGAAATGTTTTTTACGAAAAGCCAAATATGAAATATCTAGACTTTGTCATAACTCATATAAGTTGGAAATTTTTTTCATTCTTTACAGTCAACAACATTCAAGCACTGATAATAAGCGCACAAATATTAAACAAATGACTACAAACAAATGATATGTACCCCACTCTTATTATAAATATTAACTGATCTTATATTTGAAAATAAATCTGATTCGTATACTTAAACAGTCATTCATTCATTTAACAGTCTTTCAAAGAAATGATGTAAAATTGTATCTTTAAAATGGGAGAATATTATGTTAATTAATTACAAATTTCATTTCATTTCTTTAGAAAAATGTTCAAAGAATACAATAATAGTCTGTAGTATTGGTGTTGTTGAACAATAGTGTTAAAGGTCATATAAGAAGCTTTTTCGGAAAAGAATATACGATAATCATCTGATATTAGTAGTGTTTGGCTGACAACGTTCATGTCAAGCATCTCTGGTTGAAGTAAGATATAGAAAAAGAGATATGTTTTGATGTAAAAATCGATTATCTCATATCGACAACAGGAGAGGTTATGCACAATTTCTGTACTATATTCAACCTCAAAGAGAAAGACCGAAAGGCAGCAAAAATGATGACCATCAGTGACATATTATTGTCTGAATGGCAAACACACATGTTGTTGACATTGATTTAACATTAAGATTAGACAGAATCGCAAATTTGCGTTTTGTTTTAGAGAATTAGGTCTAAACAATAACCTTTCGCTCATATTTTCAAACACATTGTATTCATTCACAAATAAATCATAGTCATTATTTCTCATTAAAAGGAAGCTTTGGGATCATTAGCTTTTACAACAATCATTTTTTAAATAAATGCTCATATTTTATAAGCCCTAAGTCTAGTTCATTATGTTATTTTGATTGCTAGAATCCGGTTTGGCTCGAGTAATATTTATACCGAACTTACGTTAGTCTTTATTTTAGCGAATCTCATATACAGTATAAAGAGTTACTT
>JAQGAM010001088.1:0-10284 GCA_034697665.1 Nanhermannia comitalis
CAGACATGAACTGAGTAGAGTTCGCGTTCGTTTATGCAAAGAGACTGTCCTTCAGTTTATGGTCTGTACTGTACAAAAAGTGAACAAATCAAAGGCTATTACAAACTCAGATAAACTTATGTGCAATATATTGACAGAAACTTAAACAATATATTAAAAATGTAATTTAACATCACATCTGCGCTTATACTCTATTTAATTGACTCAGAGGTGCCGGTCATAGACAATAGTGATAGAGATCGCCGAAAATCTAATTCCCTTTCCATTCCCACTCAGAATAAATGCATTTCAATCCCATCCCATTCCCACTCATTTTTGAGATTTGATTCCCATTTTCTATGACTAATGGACAGCACATTATATTAAATATAAAAATAATTTTAATATCAAACCAAACATTGAAAACAGAGAATACCTTCCGATTGGTATTGTTCGAGATAATGGTTCACAGAATTGAGCGCATTATTGACCTGACAGTCATCGGTGACGTCCATTTGGATCAAATGCATTCTTTCTGTACCACACGATTGGATCAGTTGTTTGGCACCCAATCCGTCTATTTTGAGAACAGTCGCGAATACAATGGATCCCAAACTGTGGAAATGTTTGGCCAAAAGGTGTCCAATACCTGAATCACAACCTGTTATTAAAATAGTTTTATTATTTGGTGAAAACCATTGTAATGAAGAGAAGAAGACATTAGAGAACTGCCAAACATATGCTCCGATTCCACACACTATGAAAAAGAGTCCAATCATTTGTGTCCACAATTCCATTGATATTTATGTTTAAAACACTCCAAGACTTCGATTATTTATGTGTTAATAGTTTTACAAAAAACTGTTTAATTCAAAGAATTATTTTAAAAACAAAATGAATTGATTTTTGTGTTAATACCACATAAATATCGAGAACTTATTTCTTATATAATGTTCTGAAGAGTTCTTTAAACTTATTTTCTATTTAAAAAACAAGTTTTCGTGCAATTTGTTTGAGCGCATGCGTCACCGCTTTAAACCACATGTTTATTAATGGTCTGCTTTTGGCCTCAATTTTGGTTATAATTGTTGACAAAAGTTAATTATTTATTTGATTATAACTCTGTTTTGGAGTCAATTATTTCGAAATTAAAACTAATTTCATGTGATATGAGTTCAAGAATTGGTTTATTTATTGATTAAGTTATAAATAGTTGAATGCAATGAAAAGACACTCAAAACATAATATCAATAAATATTAGTAATTATTTATGTAATCAATGGTCAGAAATGGGATCTCTTTGTGAGGAAGTATTTGTTTTAGCCATAAGTGAATCCATAGCTCAATGGAAATCATTTCAATTGTGTATTGAGAACGGAATGGGAGGAAAGTATACGAAAGAGAAACTAATTTGGATGAGAGAAGTGATCACAAACTTCTTTAAAGAAAACAATGACTTAATGGTTGACGAAGTGATAGACTTTGTCGCAGAAATGATTGACAACGAGTTCGACACTATTATAGAGGACGGATCTCTTCAATTTTTTGCCACTTCTCTTTGCAATTACTATGAGTTATGCAGTTCTGGTCGTCAACAAGAAGTCACAACAAAATTGGATGAAATTAAACGATTAAATAATTGTAAGCATAGTATTGTTGCAAATGATAATCAGATTATTGAGAATAAAATGGAATCACTCAGTGTTGAAGACAACCAAGAAGAGAATAAACACCGGATTATTGATAAGAATGAGACTCAGGACGACTGGACTCTTGTGCAGAGAAAGCATAAAAAATAAACCATTAGTTATCATATGTTTTATTTGTTTTTTAGATTAAATAACATAAAAAAAATTCTTTTTAAGTGAAAATATTGAACGACTTTTATTTATTAAGCAATTAATGGAAAATTTAACAGAAGTAAAGACTTGTATTTATATACATAGCGAGTCTCGGAAGAGTAACGTTAGGAAAAATATTTTTACATAAAGGGCTTAAATAACATGAATATAGAAATTTTGTAGGCTATGTTACTCAGTTCTCATCTTATATATTGGTTCGTTTATATTTATATTATTTAAGCCTATACGGTAACGATTTAATTGAATCATTAAATGCTCAAATAGTCCATTAATTATTGACTCGTTTAGCTTTACAACAAATCAGACTTCTTTTATAAGCGCCAGAGGTTCTGCTTTTGCAAATTCATATAAGTCTAGGTTCAAACTCGGGTTTTCTGATACCATTTCTCACAAAAATTTTTAAAAAGATTACTTTCGCTCCTCTTATATCCTCTTCAATATATTTTTTCAAAAAAGATCTTAAAAATCAATTATTTTAATTGTTCAAAATCATAGAAAATCAAAGTAACGTCTAAGAAGGGTATGCTTTTTCACTTTTTCAAACATCGGTCCTTACCTGACATTTTCGGTCGAACCCTACCTCACAATCTGTGAATATTCATTTATATACCGCTTTTCCGACTCAAAGGTATTGAAGCGGTTTATGCCATATTAAGATAGTGTGAATCACATTTATTGTGAGCACTCAACTACTGTATCTCCAGCTAATCTGCATCCGCTTTAGTCTATGCCAGCATTGAAAAACTTTTGGCATACAGTTAGACTCGAGCCCACAGCCATTTAGTGAACTTTGACTCAATTATGAGCCATATACCTGACCATTGGCCAATATAATCGTGGCCAATGGCAATACTGAAGTAAATTCAAGACTTTGATGAAAATGTAAAATATTTTTATCAAAAAATCTGTCAATCAATAAGATAACAAACAATGTTGTACTTAATTATAATTAGAAATCAATCACAAATCAAGACGTTATAAAATAGACGAATCATAAAAAGACAAATAGAGCTAATATTATAACTTATATTTTATGCATAATAACTGGGAGAGACTAATAGATCTGTAATCACAGCCAATTGATCGTCAGTGAACTTGAGTTTGTGGTCACGCCAACTGTCGTTATGGGTCCGTCGAAAATTAGATAAAGTTTTCTTAATAGCAGTCTTTCAACAAAAATTAGAGAAAATTAAATGAGAAATAAGTTTAATGAAAGTATTTGTTACTGTACATACAGGTATGGGTTGAGGATCATTGAGATGTTGAGACAAAAACATTATAATATCGGGCAGAAAGTCCGGCACATCGTATGGAAAGGCATTTATAAGAGCAGACAAACCAAGAACACCACAATGTCTTAATGTTATATCTTTGGGATCAATGATAACACTGCCATTCGTTTGCTTTATTTTTTTCAATTTGTGATTAGATTTAGTTTTGAAGTAATCGATAAGTTTGTCATCAATTTTGACGAATTCGCAGTGCAATAAACCGCTCAATGTTTCGGCTGTTGATTCTCTAACTTCTATTCTTTCGTCAGCCAATAGACTCAATATTAATTGAGTTATATCTTTGACCCACAACTCATTGTTCATAAGTATGAAAAGATTAGACGAAACCATATATTGAAGGAAAGTAGCGATTGCAGACCTCGCGTGCCAATTGCTCGTTGAGGTTACCTTTCCATTCACACAAAACTCAACTTATAAATGATCGTTATTTTCAAAAATAGATATTTGATACCTGTTTTGCGGTCTCGATCGCCATTTCAATGCTTTCTGGAGTGAGGAACGCGTGACTCAACATAATTATGGCAAAAAATGATTCCCGAATTAATTCTTCATCACTTGTTTCGCTTTGCATTAAACATAACTATAAACATAGTATTTATAAGAATAAGAGCTTATGTGGGATTCATTTCAATATAATTGCCTTACAATTGGTAAAAATTTGAACAATTCGGGCGGCGCTGAATAGGCAACTCTCGGAATATTTCCAACAATCCATTTACAGACAGTCTTGAGAAGATTGGCCGCGTCTTTACGCTCTTGAGACACAGCTGTGAATCCGTTCAAAACAGTGGACGAATCTTTATTTGATGCGCAAATTTCATTGGACTGTTCAGACTGTGGACTAAACAAGATTTGCAATCGAGGGATCACTTTATCAATAAATGAACTTCTTTTAGGCGCAAATTCGAATGTTTGTGGCAGAGCTGGTATTCTCACGTCATACATAAATATATTGCACAGCAAACTGTCAAAAAGTCATTCATGAATGTTGTGATTCAACAAATGTTTAGAGAACATGAACATCACTTACCTTCCGATGCGTTCTCTAACGTTTTGATAGGAATGAGTCAAATGATTATCTTCTAAATAGGAAAGCAATTGTCGCAATATTTTCTGTGCTCTCCATTCCTGCTGTTGTACAGCGCCATGAAGTAAATATAGTCGACTCGCCTGAAGAAACGACGACAACACTTCTGCGCCGTCTTTCAGAGGGTCGTCCAAATAGATTCTTAAAATCCAAGTCAATCTTCGGGCGTCTCTGTTCTCAAATATTGTTGCACTACAAGTCCCCCAATCAGCCAATGTTTCAGATGTAATATTACTGAAGACTTGTTTCATGATTGGTTCCAATAAACTCCTCATCTTTGCGAACGCCTCAAAGTTGTAATGTTTTGAGCCACGAACTAATCCCGCGATTATTTCTGCGGCTGTAAGTGTTATAAAACTCATATTAATCTAATTCCACATTAACTCATAAGCCATAACTTTTGCGCATGAGTTTAAGTGTTCGCTCAAACCCATGCACACAAGTCAAGGTTCAACGCAAGCCTTACCGCATCGGTTTTCACTTTCTTGAATTCCGGAAACAAATTGAGTTATCTTTGGTAACAAAAGTTCGATATTAAATAATCCAAAATTTCTGAAAATTCCTTTCCATAATTGAAATCTTTTCGAAGAAAACTTATCTTTTCCTTTATTTTCTTCGAGAGACAAATAAGTAAGAAATTGATTTAAAAAGTCATTATTTGAAAACTTTTCATAAATTGCGCGTTCACTTTCAGAATATTCGTTTGTTTTCTTTTCGACCGACAAATCATTCTTTTGATAAACTAATAGTGGTTTAGAAAAACAATAGAATCCAATGTGAGGCTTATCAATAAAAATGGTAGAATTGAAGTCTTCTTTACTATTGATTTCAATAGAAGAGTCTGTTTGAAGCCATAAATTATCGGTTGGAAAAGGTTTTAATTCCATTTTGTTGTTCACCTTTTTCAGCTGTTTCAGAGCCGCAGTGAAGGCTGCGATCGATATTTTTCTTATATATAATGTGTCATGAATTAAATTTTTAGCAAACAAATTAACAGCAATGGCCGGCAAAGGGATGTCATGTCTTATTAACATACTTAACAACACATATGACAACTGATAATATCTCCAATGTCTGCAAAACAACAACAAAAAATACCGTAATTTTTAAATAACTTAATTTTTTTAGACAACATACAGGTTTCCGCGTTCCATAAGTGCAACTAATTTATCGATCAGATCAGTATAAGAATCAATATTCCTTTTATTTCTTTCATTTGCTATTTTCAAAGCGGTGTTAATTTCTTCACTCGAAGGATAATCAAAAGCAGGTTTAGGAAGGCTTTCATTTTGTGTCCAAACTTTTTTAGCAATTTCTATACATTTGTCGGGAATATCCATAGACAGCGTTAATGTATCAAAATATTTACGAACATAACCAGTAATTTCAACGTCTAATAAACGAATAATACTCGGCTTTTCTGAATGCTGAGCATTAACTAAAGCGGGCCATAACTGATTCAGTGTCGACCAATCGCGAGCCGTTAATAATGAACTTCCTTTACGTCCAAGTGCCAGGAAAAGTGTTCCTTTAAATTGTTCGTGATTTACATCTTCCTCTTTATTCAGATTTCTAAGAATGTCGGGTAATATCAAGTTATATGAGTACGGAAATGATCGAAAACAGTTGAAAAGCGTGTCTTGAGCTCGAGCTCTGACTTCACTGTAATGACTGGTCGCCAATTGCATCAAATCGGTTACAATTGATTTGTGAAGTTCTGTGAATGCAGTAAACGATTTGTTCATCAAACGCATCTTTAAAATTAAAGTTTAAACTTATAAATTATAACAAATATAAACAAACTATTGTGTAAGCAATGGCTTAAAAATATAATAATTTAATTTCTGAAAAACAAATTCTAGTATTAAGGAATTGAAGCGATTAAAAGCATAGATTTTAAAAAATTAATAAAAAAATTACTTCATGTTGGAGTACAAGTCTGTCGACCATAAGTGCTCTGATGTGTTGTTTCTTTTTCATTAATTTATTTTCTAATGACCTCTTAACCACATGAAAACCTTTCCAACGCGTGTCAAAGTCTTGTTTAGTGACTCCCCAGAAAAATATGGTATTGTTATAAATCTATAATAGAATTAATTAAAATTTTATTGAAAATAATTTAGAACTTTTGGTTAATAATACTTTAATAAGAAGACAGAGAGATTTAGTGTCATCTTCAGAAACCGCCATTAAATGGACTAAAGTTGAGCGCAAAATATTTAATATAGTTTCGCGAATATTTTCATTATTTGCAAAACAAACAGATTGAGAGCCAACACATTTAACACTTGATATATTACTTGGTATTAACGATTCATACCTAAGAAGTAACACAAATTCAAGATTGAAAAATAGTCTACACTTATATTTTACTACAAAGTACTTACAGAACAATATGGTCTCCATTCCAAGGCGGAAGAGCAGAAGCGGCGCCATTAATGCAATCAAGAATAATATGTAAACTGCGTTGAAGTTCTTCTCTAGTGATAGACTTTTGGTCGTTTATCCAGGATTTCAAGTTATTTAACTCTGCTTTTAAGAAGCGTTCGAGAAGTAATTGAGCGAAATTGAGCTCTTCTTCACTTGATATGTGCCAATTCACGTTCAAATTATGCAAATCTCCGGCGCAGCCCCAGTCCTAAAAACACCATAAAATAGTTTCTTAGGCTTAAAAATGGAATTGCACTTAAAAAACAAGAAAATGTTTACTCTAATTGGGATATCATTTTCGAATTTGCCATAACTTTCCCACGATTTCGATATACTTCTGAAATCGAGTGCATGCAAAAGAGTTAAAGCTTTTAAAACGTGTTTTAATAAAGCGCTTGAGAGTAAATATCCTTTTCTGCATTTGAAATGAAGAGTTCGCGTCAGAACTTTGACGATAAGATCGCTATAATTCAAAAGATGTTTACCATCACAACGAACTAATTCGGAAATGATTTGAAGACTGAACAATAACTCGTGATCCAGAAATTCTTCATTTAGAATATCGTCACTCTCTGTCAGATTGAGAACACGTTTACAAAAATGAGGCAAAAACTTTTGGAGCGATAACTTAGCGTTGGCCTAAAATTTAAAGAAAAATAGATTCAAAACAAGTTGAAGTAATAACGAAATGAATAAAAAGTGACAAACCTTAGAACACGAGCGAACTAATATTGCTGCGAATTTTCCGGCGACTTTGGTTTCAAATATACGACTTGAAACAAATGTATGTAATTTATCGATAGCACTCTATAATGTAAAATTACATTAGCATTCAATCAAAATACAAATCAGACCAAACACTTACTTCGAATATAGGCGGTGAACACTGCAAGAGAATGCTTCCAAAAGTGGACGCGAGACCCACTTCAATAATGCCCTCTTCAGTGTTCATTTTCTCGTTGTCCTGATCTAAACGATTGGTTTGTTCTAACGAACTATTTTCTATGAGAACAAAACATCGATCCATAAACTGAAGCACAAAATCTTCGAATTGAGCGGTAGCTAAACATAGTTGTACTTCAGCTTCACTCAAATCATTTCTAACGTCAACGGCTGACGAACAGTCTATGATTGGTATCAAAGTGGCAAAGGTTGAGATGAACTGAAAGGTAACCATACATTTCTTCATATCATTGACATCGAGTCCATTCAATGAGTTGAGTAATAGCGGCAACACATGAGACGGTCCTTCGGGATAATATTTATTACCTCTCACCAGAGCTCTAGCGATGGATACAACGCATTGCATGGAAGCATAGAGTCGGTGCGGTTCTGTCAATGTTTCTATAGCCGAATACATCTTTTCGAGCACTGGCGGTATAACAATCTCTGGTCTCAAAAGCGATAAATTCTGAAGCGCTGACGCAGACTCTGCACTACCGAATCGACTAAACATTGCAATCATTACTACATTTGTAATACTATTCACAAATTGAGTCACATTTTCATCAGTAAGTTTAGAACTGTCAGGAATTGAAGGTCTCCACGAAGTCTTCTTATACCGCTCTCTATGCAGACGACTCACGAAAGAAGCGGGAAGTTTGAAAAGGATTTGATTTAACTTGAAATTCCATTTGCCTGTATTTGACGGATGATAATAGCTCTCAATGGCTTTGAACAGTTGTGTCACATGTTTCTGACAGCTAGAGTTGGGTCCGAGCATTGCCACCAACCAGAGCACCACTGAATTTATATTGAAAACACTGTAACCTCTCGTGATTTGCACTTTATGTGTTCCGCCCATTAAATTGAAACTTCTTATTAAATGCGTGAATATTATGGGAATATATGGCTCCCAATCGATAAATCCAATGTTGTCATCAGCCAAACGAGCGAACAATGAAATCAGATTTTGCTCCCAAGAGGGGGTGTTTTGGGATGACTGCCAAAAGGTCATCAACTCCTGAAGCCATAAATGCCAGCCGTATTGGTGCTCTTCCGGAAGCAACAGAGTCGGCAAAAACAGCTCTAAATATGCGGTCGCTTTGATGATGACTGTGTCGTACGGACACAACAGTGGTCGCCATTCGTCTAACATTTCTTGTGTCGATTCTCTTGAAAAATATACTCTTGAGTTACGGATCAAGTTCTTGAGCGAAGTCTCGTAATTGTCGGGAATAAAAAGCATTCCTAAGTTTTCATATTGAGAGTAAAGAGTCTTTTCAAACAATTCATATAAAGGACGCCACGGAATGGTTAAGTCGTCTCGAGATATGAGTTCACATTTTCTATCATTAGATCAAAAACAGATTTGAATTACATTTGAATTACATGTAAGACAGAAAACAAACTTTAGTAAAGACGACAACACACTCGCGTAATGCGAGACCCGATTCAGCTCAAGTCCAGGGATTAAAACGATTTGATATAAGGTTTCGATCAAATAAATGTGATCTTCTTTTGTAAAGCAGTGACCGTAGAGTCGAATATATCTATATATACATAAGTCATTGTATTCAAAACAATAATAAATTAATTAAAATAATAAATACTTAGAGAGGTGTGAAATATAAGCGAATCCGTGTCTGTCATTCAGTACAAGAGTTCGACCGATATTTGACTTAATAAGTGATAAGTATTGGACAGACTCTGCGTCCAATTGTTGACAATATGGTAAGTATTGGTTAAAAGCGATCTCTTTTTGAGGTTCAAACCCAAGTCTCTCTTTTCTTTGCTTTCTTTTTTCATCAAATTCATTGATATTATTATTAGAATTAATTTCAATCCTCATATCATTTGTTTCACTCATTTCTTATTATTTATCAAAATTATAACACATTTAAAACAAATTCAATTCAATTAAAACACTAAATAATAACTTATTTAAGAAAATGATTTTAATTTTATAAAAATGAAATTGTTTTCAATTAAATGAAATCATATTTGATTATAACTAAAGTGGAAACAGTTTGAGTCACTTTTAATAAATATAAGCCATTAATGACGTAACACAACAGCCATTAGTTTTCTGTATGACTTGCAGTTTGTTTCAGATGTGTTTCAACTTTTGACAACTTTTGCATCAGTTTTGTATGTTTTGCATTACTTGACGTTTCATTGGATTCGTTTTTAGTATTAGTACAGAATAGAAATAGTGGTCAAAGTTTTGCTTCCAATTCCATGGAATGGAAGCGAAATCTGATAAATGATTGAAATCGAAGTGGAAATGAGAGAAAAGAAGCTTTCAGTTGAAAAACAATGATTTCTTTAAATAATAAAAACTTATTATAAGTTAAGTTAGAGTTAGTTTTAAAGTTATTAAATAATATTCTATGAATGTCTCCCAACTTATCATTAATTGTTTCAATTGTAAGATTCAATGAAACTTTTATTTTCGTATCAGTTCGAGAATTTGCATAACTTTTAATTGTATTAATAGTAAAGAGAGATATTGCGGACCAATTTTGCGGGTCTTCCACCAAAAAGCTGACCGAACTTAACAAATTTTTTATTTGAGTAGAAAATATAATGTAAATTTCATCAAAAATATCGGTATACAGTACTATATATGCAAAGGCAAAGCTGGGAAACCCCAAAAACTGACTTTAATTTGTATATATTAAAATGTTACTAC
>JAQGAM010001089.1:0-10281 GCA_034697665.1 Nanhermannia comitalis
CTCTCTCTCTCTCTCTCTCTCTCTCTCTCGTTTTTTTTAAACCGCAGTGTCTATCGTCTACTTCTTTATCCCCTATCCCTCTTTCCCCACAAGGACGCCAAGAGATGCCAAAAAGATTTTCATCACGAATCAGCGTCTTATCATTGCTTATTATAAGCCACTTATTAACTATAATTATTGAATAGTGGTATTGCATTTCTGATTGGATATAAAGAAATTTTAGTTCAAATATTATTTTCCTAATGATATAAAGAAGAAAACAAAAACTAAATCAAGAGATGTCTTAAGAGAAACCAACGACAGCAACAAGTCCTTGGACTTGAACATATTTATGAATACGATGAAATGAAATATTGGCCAACTCTAGCGCAGGCAAACGCTCTCCGCTTGGCAGCGGTCGGATCTTTACTTAAGGGCTATTTCTTTCTTTTAGTCCTTCAATGTATAAAATAGTTACAAAAATTAATTGATTTCATTTGAAGGAAAGTCATTTCAAATATAATAATTTACATGATTTTGATAATAAAGATTAAAATATTTTATTTTCAAAAGATCTTTAGAAATCTTTTTATACCATTGATTAGCATTCATTGATGATGACGATGAGGCCCTCGGGCCGCAAGTTGTCGACCAACGTATACTTTCATTTTAGATGCCAAGTATTTGATTTATTCGTAAGTAACTCAGAATTTATGGAATAATGTAATCCAAACCTCATCCTTAACGGAATGGAAATTTCCTTTAGATTTTAGAGCAATTATCAGTATTGAAGGTTTGTGATGATGTGCTCCACATCTAATTAAGGCTACATTATTGGCATTACAATAATTAAAGCTCTCTTATCTAACCTTATCTCACAAAAGCATAATTGAGTTTATTTTGTCCCAAATAAACAAATAAATTAATTTTGATCAATAGTTTAAACAGAAGCCAACGGCTTTAAACACGTGTACTCTTTAAGCTTAATGTCATTTATGATCAGATATTTACGATCAAAATCAATGTCTCTTAATAATGAAAGTGTCAAAAGTGCTTTAGATAATAATTGCTTATTCAGATCATATACTTATAATTAGATTTATTGCTAAATTTATTATTGAGATAAATTTTGTGTTATTATATTTGCATTTATTATAGTAATAATGGCAATAATGCATTTTCTAGTCCATTATGTAATATAAATATATTCAGTGTGCGCTTTCCTTTCCTAGAATTAAAACTGTATCATTCATTTTCATAATAATTGTTTCAAAACTTTTAACACCCGCAATAGGGGCGCACTGTTATTAATGTTGTTAATAAGAGTTGAATGAATTATTGTCAATAAGTTTACTAATCTATTGTATCGATATTGCAATCTCAATACAATGCAAACTAAATTAGTTTTTCTATTCTGATTCATAATCAGTTAAGTTTGTCTTAAATAAACTGAAACCTGTTGTTCATTTATTATAAATAAATGAACTCTTGCATAAGTTTTGATGAACAAGAGGTGATGGTCTTATCTTAAATTTTTGAAATTTAGAAATCGAAAGCTCTTCATATTTTTTTAAGGTTATAATTTGAAAGATTTCAAATTTGATTGAAGAGTATTATCTATGATTTAGAGTCATGCATAAAAAGGTAAACCCAATCAATAGATTGAGCAATTATGGTGCGGATCATTACTGTAATAAAACCTGAAAATTTGAAAAAAATTTGAAAACTCACTGAATTAATATAAAAAAGTTTTTAATGACGAAACACACCGTTTATAATAAAAATATCGCTTTAAATCAAACGGTTTTTGAAGTACTAAATCTTAAGTTATGATTATCGCAATGTTAAAACTTTCACTCATAGCTTTTCCCCAGAGCTATAGGGCATAGAAAAAAGCTTATTTTTCAATCCATTAACTTTTCCTCAAGTACATCAGCTGCAACTTTGGATAAATATTTGGTTTGTACAGTACATCAAAATGTAGGATTTATTGCAAATAAATTAAATTTTGTGTTTCTGCTAAGTTATGCACTATTGGGATGCGGTCAATAAAATATAGACGTTGTTTCTTTTTTAGTTTAGCGCATATCTGACCGACTTATCACTATTTTAAAGTGACCCTCTTTTCCCACCAGCGATAAATATGTTTCAATTTACAGAATAAAGTTCCACTGCATTCTGTTTTTTTCATACTTATTCTCTGAACAACAATTAATGAGGATATAAATGAGGCACAAATTTGCATCACATGCAGATAATAATTGTAAAGTAGAAATTCTGATAAATTTACTGTTGAGTCATATCATTATTCTAATAAATGTATTATTAAACAAAAACTAATCGAAGATTACATACATTATAGAAAAGTTATTAAGTTAGCATTAGTTGGGCTTAACATAAATGTCTCAAACATGAGCTCAACCAAAAGTATTACTGTAATAATGAGATAGTTTGCTATTTTAGTGTAACCCCATATTTGGTTTGTACTCAATGTCGATGACCTCTCTTTCCTCAGATTTTTTGTCATTTACGAATAAATTCTTATTAAAAGTGTATTTCTAGTCGTACCGGTATATGATTTATGACAACATTTAAGCTCACTTTTTATATCAGCTTAATATTACTCAAATGTTATGCAATTTTGATACTATGTTATTTAGTTCATTATAAATCCTCAATAAAATATTCAAACGCAAGAAAGTGTGTATAATTTCTCTCTTGATCTATCAGTAATAAAAAAAATAGTTTATTATGTTTGCTTTATTCTAGGAAGTGAACAATTTTGATTTTTCTGGCGATCATAAAGTCCATCAAATGCTTAATTTAAATAAATTATATGCCTTCAGATAAATTAAAACTCAAATGATTTGGAACACAAATAAAAATATAATAGTATTTTACAATATAAACCGTTTTACGTTTACAAAAGTTAGATTGATTTGAAATTTGAGAGTAAGCTTAAAGCTATATTCGACTCTTGCAAGTTATAATCATATCATTGATACTCGAGGTCTTTCTTCCATTTGATTGATGAGTAATTTTAAATGAATCGATCATTTGTAAGCAAAATTAACAATACCGTAGTTTATTGTCACTTTCTTTCGAATTTTTTGGATGAATAACTTGAAAGGTATGCAAATTGGCAATGCATGCAGTCTTTGGTTGATTAGTCAACTTTTTTTGCCATAAAATGGGTCACTAGAGGAGCAAAATGAACGCAATTATCTGACAAGGAAAATATGCATATCTCTACTGTAATATGGATTCGTTGCTAACAAGAGTGGTAACTCGTAAGAGTTGACTCCTTTCGATTGGTCTGGTTGTGAAGACCCTCTTCTAAATTTATTGCTTTTAACCATCAAAGAACACATAAGTAGCCCTTCAGCAAAATAGGCTCAGAGAAAGACTGTCTGTTGAACATAAATGGGCAAAAAACCAAAATAAGTTTATTAGAATTTTTATCCAACTAATAAGCTCTTGTCTTAAGGAAGTCAGACAACTTGGGCTCAAGTTAGTTAATGCATAATAATTAAAATTTAAACTGTTAACTGGTTTTTATGATTTTAATATTTTGTGCGCTAATGGATTTTATTGATTATATCACAAATTTCTCAAATTTTACACTAAATGGCTTTGAAATCGTCATTAACAATAAAAAAATAATCAACTGCTTTGATATTTGCAAACCATTTGCAATAATGTTAAGCAATTTCTTTTAATTCAGACTCAAACTAATGGAAAGTATTTCTTATGAACAATGGGGAAAAAAATTACAAAACATTTTTAGAAATGCGATTTTTCTTTGTGCTGTCAACAGATATTGAATAGAAATAGATTAGCCGATAGGTATTTGTGCAAATCAATAATATTTGCCTAATAGGTATTTAGGATAAGGATATTTCCATATCAACACAATTTATAATCTGAAAAAGGGTACAAATTAGAACTTATATCTATCTGTATGTACTCTTAATGTATTAATTTTTAATTTGTTAATCAAACCAATTAAGTCTACGATATGAGCCTCCCTTGACCTAAAAAAGATGACTATTAAGTTGAAATAAAAGCCAGCTTTGCAACAAGTCATTACATAATACACTTTTCTAAAACGTCTCTCTAATAAACTTATTTTCTAGAAAATGCACTTTTAAAAGCACTGAATAATATTTTTCAAACTACTTGACCCCTAAATCATGTTGGTTGCCTAATTAGAATTAATGAATGAATTAGTTGTCGACCTAGACACCACCCTTGCTATAGTTTTTTAATTCCCTTTTTACTCTCTATTATCAGCCGAGAATTTAGAGCTTGGATTAGTCTATGAATGAAACAAACAAAAAATTACAATACTGTAACTGTAATAAGCAATTGCTTTCAATAGATAACTCTTTTAACTCGCATTAATCTCAGAAGGGTATCCACCCAAGTATCAGCCTCATTTTTGGCTCATAGACTGTCTGCGTTCAACTTTTAACTTATTTTGTTCCTTTTATTGCTAGTCCGCTAATACCAGCTTTGATATGAATTTGATACCCATCCAAATCCTTTACCCTGACCCTGAAGGATAAAAATGATTATTATGACACTGTCTTTAATCGGGCTCTTAATTTGTTTGTGACAATTCATTTGGTCTATTAATTTATAGCATACTTTTATTTTTCCTATTTCTAATCTTGAGCAGAATCCGGAACAACAGAATTCTGCTTTTTGTCGTTATATATTTGAAAGCAATAGCATATGATAATTGTCTTAAATTGGTGTTAAATTGTTCTCATCATAAAATAATTTTTGCTCTGTCATAAACAATAATTAGTAGAATATCGATAAGTAGTTATCGCTTCAAAATATCACATATTTTTATTTATTTTTTTTACATTTTCCTTTTCGGAAAGAAACGATATGATAGAAATGTAATTTCGAAATATAAGTTTGAGATATCTTTATTGCTTTTATTTTCAGAATACGGATTCAGTCGTATCGGTTTATGAAGACAAAAAATTTAACTTTATTTTTCTATTTTGATATTTTGATTTATGAACCATAAAAACAGTAGTTGTCGTTCAAAAAATAAGAGAAATACACTTTGAGCTACCCTTTACTCACAATAATCACCTAAACAACAAGAACAGACAGGTTTTCTCTATCTTTTATTAGATTAAATGAAACTAAAGTTATTCCTTTTGCTCTCCTGAGAATGAAATATCAAATTTAATTTATATAACATTTTTTTGTAAGATAGAGAGCACTCAATTTATTACAAATATTTTCTTGTTTTCTCTTTTAGATTTTCATGACAATGTGATCCGTCATCAACTATTATGCAGCTATTTTGCTATGGAAAACAAAAAACAAGATTATCCCCTTATCTGTTAAATTTATGACCTATTGATTTAATTAAAAATATTATTGAAATAGTCTCATAAAACTTTTCAAATTATAATTAGTTTTCAATGTATATATAACAGCGATTCCCAAACTCTATTTGGCGGAGCACTTGTGCTCCGCGAGATTTATAAGTTTAAAGGAAACACCAGAACTTGTTGATTAAAATTTTTTCATTTTAGGATTGAATATAAAAACTAATAAAAAGTTTACTAATACAGTAACAAACTGTATATAAGACTGTAAAGAATGCATTCTATATAATTATATTTATAATTAACTTCTACTTTTAAGTTATAGTAAACTATAATGTTAACAAAAATATTAACAATTGATATGAATACGGTGTGACCTTTAATAAAATACCTTAATCCTACAAAGCTCAGCCCAAATACAAAAAATCTCTGAGCTCAAAATCAAGCACCTCTTCATACCCTTCAAACTAACTTATTTTGATTTTTATACTGAACCATTGGTTCTCCTCAAAGTCTTTTAATAATCCAAAGTGCTCCTCAACTCAAAAAAGTTTGGCAACTCATATATACAATCAAGTTCTGTGTATCCATCAAAAGCAAAAGCGAAAAATGATTTTCTGACGAAAATAAGTCAGATATTACACTAAGAAATTGAAGTTTTTCTTTTCAAATTGAATCAACGATTCCAAAAGACTTTGTAAATCCCTGCAAATCAATGAGAGACCGGTTTTGAGATGCTATCATACCTGAAGATTACGTGGGATAGTTTTAAAAAATCGACATTTGAATCGTATTTTTTAGCAAAACGATCCATTTTCATTAAATCATGCATTTAAGGCATGCATTTGTAATGATGTCTGTACAGTACAAGTGAAGTTTTTACTGATTACAACTGTATGATAGATAAGCGTTAGAACAAAACTTATCCAAATGGTTATTAGGCGAAGCATTTCTAAGAAGAGTTAACATTCAAAATAGTTAGAATCCATAAATTGGTGCGCTTTTAACTGTAAAGTAATCCTAAGCTGTGATTTATGTAAGCAATTCGTGCGAATCCATATCACGACGCTTTCACTTAAAGTTTAGTTCAGTAGAACATTATTTTTAATTTTTTATTTTTCTTATTTGCCTGATTTACATAAGGAAATTAACTGTAAATGAAGTTCCATTAAAATAATGCATCAACATTTATACAATACATACAAAGTATACTTTTAATGATTCAACAACAATAGCTTTACTTGGGTTTAAGATTCAAACCGATTAATTATGATATTCGAAAGCCTTATTGACGGATCGGTTATAAATAAAATTTGCATAAAATATAACTAACATTTACCGCAAAAATTATGAAATTATAATAAAATAATAATTATTTTAAACAAATTATTAGTTTATGATATATTAATGCAATAAAGAGTATAACAAACAAAACAAATGTTATAAACATTTGTTTATATAATACATGTAATGTAGAAATTGATAAAAAGAAAAAATATAAAAATTGTTTTTTCCTAAAGACAACATTTGTTTGGTTTGATTGATAATGTCTTAACTATTAGTGTTTGTACAGTTAATTAATTCATATTGCAGTAAATGTTGGTAATGAGAAAAATAACTTGAGTTGTCGCTCACCTATACTCTATTTAAATCTTACGAAATATATAATAAATAATAAGGATTATAGCAATCGGATAGCAATGAGGGTCGAAAAGTTGATTTTGTAAACAATAGACTTTATTTGTATATCGAGTCGATGTCCTTGTTATGAACATACTATACTATTATAGCAGATATTAAGAAGTAGTGTACACCACATCGAAATACACATTAAGAGAAAAATATCTGCATTGCATACCACGCATTTCGAGTCTTACACTTACTTTCATTTGATATGAAGTTTTGTTTGAAATATAAGTATTAATAATACTTATAATACCAGCTTTTATTATATTCTTAAAACAAGGTCAGGTCAGGATTATGGGGATGACGGAGATATGTTTAAATTGTATAGGGAGAAAATTATCTGCATAAATATTTTCGAGCAGAATAGAAAAGTGCCACACTTTTCAAAATATTGTCTCATTTGGCACAAACAAGTACTGCGCTGTATGTATATAAAGTAAAAGTTTTTTATTAATTTTGTATCGCTTTATACAATCAACAGAATTTGTAAACTTATATCTGTAACTTTCAACCTAATTTTCATTATGGTTTTGCTCACGAATAACTTTTTGTAACAATAACCTCATAGTTAAAAAACAAACTTTTTCTTATAAAAACAACAAAGTGCAAGGTCGACACTGCCTGATCTGCTAGTACTCAACAAACAAATTCTGTCAGATTTTATTATTTACGATCTTTGCTTTTAATATTCATTATTTATTTTTATAAACAATTGTTTAAATTCAAAAAGTAGTGTACTTTTTAATGACTTTAAATAATTAAACTTATAAAATGAAAACAGAGTGAAGACCCCGCTCGTGCAGTGAATTAACAGCTAGAATGTTACTTTTGTTCCCTCATAATTTATATCTCAAGTTATATGTTTAAAGATTTCGCAATAATCTCGAAACTTGTTTTTCACAAAGCAATGTATAACATGAAATTGTAGTCTTCAACAAATTTTATGTCTGATGGGAGGCTCACTCAAACTGAGACTCCAATACTATAATTTTTGTTGGCATTCCCGAATGGTATATCAAAAAATAGGTCAAATCCTGCAAATATAATAGCAGCTTAATTGCAAATTTTATTTCTCAAATAAGGCCTATGTGTGTATCAACATTGCATTTTGGGATGAAGAGAATCACTCCTCACATATCATCAGTCAAAAAAGGTCAACAAGGAATAGACTAAATCATAGCTGTTCATAAAGCAGCAAATGAGCAATTCTCAGATTTTGCAGTAGTGGTTATGAATCGTTGAAACTAAGCTTTTCGCTAATAATTTATTTTTATTATAATTCTGTTTCATTTCTTGTATAACATAATATTTATAATAACTACAAATCATATTAAATACACTAAATGTATTTGAAATGCTTAATGTTTAAGTTTAATGCAATTTTCAATAAAATTACATCACATAAGGTTTCATTTGACCTTAATTTTGCTCTTTGTCTCAACATTTTGGACAGCTTTGCAAAAAGTGAAGTTTCAATTGATCTTACTTTCCGATTTATTAAAAACTTAATAAATAATACAGTATATAATACAATAGATACAGTGCATATAGACATTACTGACTGTTATTCTAACATTAGATTAAAACTTTCAATAACTTTTTCCCTATTATAACAAAACTCGGTGAGAGCTCTTCCCTCAAGTCTTTTTAATATTCAAAAACAAGCATTCAATATAAGTTCTTGAAATCCTTGAGATTTGAGCTCTTGGACAGAATGAAAAATTAATTGTTATGGGCGTGTACAACGATCTTAGGGTTTTTCATAACTAATATAAAACTTTTTGCTCCTGTCTTTTATATTAATGTTTTCTATTTTTCAGTAATTATCAAAATAAGTTTATATGAGATTATCAAATAAAGTATAATAGTTTGGACTATTTTCTTACTATTTTCTCAATTTGTTATTTGGATAACTATTTAAATTCGTGAAAGTTTTGCCATAAATCGAAAGAAAGATATCAAATCTTTAGTCATTAATATAAACACTTATCAAATATGATTAGTTGTAAATAAAGTTAAATTTAGCTGAAGTTAATGTGACCTTAGAATCAATAATATAAAAATATATTTTCAAAAACACATAATAATTAGCCTGAGTATAGCCTGAGTAAAAACATTTAACATATTTTTGTGTCATTAGATAGATTTGAAATTTACTATTTTTTTTTATTTATTTAAAAAACTAAATTGAATTCTTAATTGAGAGTATAATTTAGCCTAAATTGAGGCGTTTAATCAATTTTTAATGTCATAAATTCTTATCATTGAATATCAGATAATTTAATATATTCGTATCCCTCTTAACAGTATAATAGCGATAATTTATGTTAAAATAAATTCAAATATAAACTCATATATTAATAATTGGAAAAAGTCATTTCTCTATACGTGATATCAATAAAGCCTTAAAGATTAAAAGAAAATTATGTGAACAAAAAATTCATTACATATGCAAAAATTTTATTGCTATTAAGATCTTATTTATTGGTTAACATACAGGTACTTATCATTGGAAAGACTTTTTAATTAAAAAACATAACATAAAAAGTGAAATTAAATAAATTGATTTTTTCAAGTTCTTAGAGAGTTGTTTATTCAAATCAAAAGTTCAATAAAAAACATTTTTGAGTTAATGTAAGGCAAAGAGAAAGTGAAATAAACGAGATTACAAAACATAAAGACATAGCTCTAAAGATAATAAAAAAACCCAAATCCATTACCATATAATGGAGATTACCTACACATAGACACAGATATAATGAACAGAACATTGTTTAATTATTTTTGTGCAACTAGTTATCAGCTTTTTTAATCCAATACCTCTTATCCTTATGTTGTTTAGAGAGTAAAAAATAAAATAATTATTAATGATAGAAAAATCACGATTATGGTCAGGTATATACTGTTTGCTAATTGCTGAGGAAAAAGTTGTCTGATTAGGGAAAGAATGTGGCTTTACTTTGGAGTCAATGGTCCATTGAGCCAAACACTTACTCAATAATCATTTGAGATGAAATACTACACTTAACTAACTTCAAAATTTGTTGCTCCAAATCTTGCGATTTTTATCTATTGGTTCATTGAATTTACACTTATTTCCTACAATCCACAAATTTATTAGCATAAAGACAACATCGTTGCTAAAAAATAATAGCAGCAGCCGATAAAGTAATAGGGGGCAATCATTAGGGGGTATTGGGGGCACTACTTTTCATTAAATGGGTTCTTCAAAATGTAATAAAAATAATCATATACTGGA
>JAQGAM010001090.1:0-10281 GCA_034697665.1 Nanhermannia comitalis
GTACTCGTAATTATTTAATTTAGAAATAGAAAGAAATTTTAATGTCAAAAAATGATTGAATAACATAAGTAGATTCTATACAATAAGTTTATTTTATTCTTATTTTTTGCTAAATTTTTATCATCTGTTGAGGTTAAACATATCTTTTAAATCAGTTAAACTTGGAATTGGAGTTTATTAAATGTTAATTTACTTATTTTAGTTTATTTTTGTTTTATTGTTGTGATCATAAAATAATCATAAAAGGAGGTAATAAACAATTATAATCACAATGAAAATAATGATCTTTCATTGATATATATGACAGATAATACTTACAAATAATTAATATAACTTACTCTCAATGTAAACAGTAATGCATTGACAATGAGAAAAGCAATAAAATTGAATGCATTGAATGCATCGATGAATCGTAATTTAAATTGTGATATATTTTCAAGCTTTTTGGCTCAAAATAAAATTTACATAAAGATTATTGAGTGATATCTAAAACCCCCCCATTTAGTAATCTTTTCGGCATTTTTATTAGAGGAAAAGTCCACTCAACTGATGATGATTTAAGCCTTTAAACAAACAATAAAAAGTAGAGTTTACTGAAGTTGAACTTATTTAAAATAATTGTTAATTTGGTTTCGTTTATTGAACTGTTTTCATCATTTGTTAGCATTTAATTCTAGTTCTTCAATAACGTAAAGATAATGTTTTATTCGTTTAATAAAAACAAATTTATTAATTTTATAAATCATATTTCAGATAAGATCTCATACATTAAAGCTCTAATTGAAAAACTGAGATTCAATAAGAGACAACTCTTAAAATCAAATACAAAAGTTTTTAAAATTGTATTAAATTTTCTATAATTATAATTATTTATTTGTTGAGTTAAATCAAAGTCTAGTCTTAAGTAATAGAAAACTTAATTGAAAGGCTTTCGTGAATTCAATGATGATTCTTAAGCACATTTTGCTTTATTACTAGTTCTGTACAGAATAGTACTCTTTATGGGAAAGTTTATATAATGAATGTGAAAATCAGTTAATGAGTATAATTGACGGCGAAATCAATTAACAGCAAGTCTTCGTGTTAAGTCTTATAATTCGAAAGCTTCTGTCATAATATTTATGTATAGCAATAGATTTATTTAATTTAGATTTAGATTAAATGATAGACAAAAAGTATTATTGCTTTCAATCATAACTTGCATTCTCTCTGTGAAAGGACTACTGATTCCAGCCTCTGATTAGAATACATCCAACTGAGAACATGCTATCGGACGTACAAAGTACTGATAATATCAGGCAGTTTTGTGTCCAACTATGCTATTATTACATCACACTTGAGATAAAGCAATTAAAAATTTATTCACACCGAGTATTATATAATTTAATTATCTTTAATATTTTGAGGAAAAATATTCACTAAAATAACTTTAAAAACATATTTATATTGAAAAGGATTTGCCATTATTAGGGAGGCGTTGACATAGAGACGATTAAATTTTGAAAGTGTATATCATCGATACGCGTGTGTATATTTTGAAAGTGATTTAATGCCAAAGAGATGACGGCTACTACAGTATTAATGCGTCTGTAACACAGTTGGCTAAACTATTAGAGCTGCTGCTTATAGTTGCTGTAATTTCAGGTTAAACGTCAGCGCTTTTCAGTGGTTGTGTTGTGTGTGCGCCTGAGCTACGAGTGGAAAAGAGGGAAACTCCTAAAATGACAGCTATAGAAGTCAAGCGTTATATAAGATCATTAATCTTTTTGAAAGATTGGCAGAAATACATTTCCCAAATATGACTTAAAACACTGTGAAAAGCAATATCTTTATCGCATAGTTTATTGACAAGTATATGATCATTATTTGATTGATTTGACACTCACTTTCCAGATTCCACTTCCTTTATAAGCATTTATAGTGTTTTGGGAAAATGTTTCACTGATATAAGTGTTGAGGTATTTATAAATTCATAATAAATTTGTCTTAAGTCAGAGCAATCAAAGTTTATTTTTTTATAAACTTAAGATTAATCGAAATATTTTGGAATTATGACATCAATTATCAAACTAATTAATTAAAACTTCCTATATATGAAATTTCTCAGATTATATGTTTATTATACTATGTGAAGCGGTGACAGGTCTCTGGTTATACCACAAAAGAGTAACTGTCATTTTTATGACAACTTTAAAAGTTGAATTCATGTAAAATATTTGTTATGACAAATTTTGAGGGAACCAAAAGTGATACCAAAGGGAAAAGTTTCGCAACAGCTCATATCAAGTGAAATGTATTGCTTTGACGTACAATTTTAGGATTGAATTTCAACTCGAAATTTCTTGAGAATTAACTAAAAAAACTCTTAACATGATCATTGCTATGAGAAAATGATCTGTATATCTGATAGATTTTGAAGAGTTTACTGATCAGTGATAAAAATCTTATAACCATTGGATTAATGAATTATAATTTAGCATTAAAATAGTGACATCAAATTTTAGACAATCAGACAGATCTGTCAAAAAAATAGTTTAATGCGAGCCCTATGTCAACACTTTCCAAACTTGAAAAGAGTTCATTACTCTATTTATAAACACACATAAATTGAACGAATAATTCTTCGCATAAATTTACCGCATGTTTAAAGAATAAATATTTTTAAATGAAAAAATGCCAAAATATTGAAATTAAAATTACGCAAACAGTCTCGCATTCTATAATGCAATGTTTGGCAGTATTGACAGATATTGGCGTCAACTTTAAAATAAAGAATGTCGAAGACTTTTAAAAGGGCTGTTTGTGTTTATGACGATTGAAATTAGATATGCCTAATGCTAACATGCGTTGAGTCGTAAAAAATAGTGTACGACTTTCTTAAGGGAATAAAAATAAAAATCAAGGCTTTATATTTGTACACAGAATGGTTGGTCTACTCTTTTCGTTTTTTTCAACACTGCCACTATATTTTCTAGTATTCCATCTACGGTTTCACTTAACCAACTTTTAAAAATTAAAGTTTATAACAAATAAATCATTATTCAGTTGATTGGAGTTCTTTTTACTTAATTGAAATGATATTTTGTATGCGTAACTCAAAAATTTCATTTTTATTATAACTTCAACTAATATATTAAAACTTAAAACGCGAGTGTTTTGAATAATCGATCAGTTATGTTGATACTTGACAAGTGTCAGGTATCCTTAGGCTGTTTTTGCAATAATTTAGAAGTTCTTAAGACTTAAAACCTTCAATTAATGATATTTTATCAGTCAGTTATCCTATCCTTATAAAGACTTTCCATATACAGCACTATACAACAAATAACTTTTAATATTGATTTATTGCTGTCATATTATTTCACTGTTTGACAAAAATTAGATTTTCTTCCCATACAATATTTTTAGTGACAAAATCAGCGATAAATGTCTATCATTTCATTAGATCTTTGCTTGAAACCAAACTATAGTTTTATACATTGAGGGCAATTATGTCTGGGCGCCTAAACTATAATGGACCACAACGAGGAAGTGAAACTGTCCATTGACTCTAGAATGACAATGTCCTGCTTTTCTATGAGTTTTTTCCACTCAAAAAAGCCATATTTATTCTGGCCTATGAAAAAATCATGCAAAGCACGACTCTGTCCAATTCCTAAACTTTTTGGCTAAATTTTCTCATCAGCTAAAATCTTAGGGTACGAAAGGCAGGCCTTATCTCATATATTGATCAATATTGATATTAGTTGTGCTTTTTTTGTCTGAAATGTATCCGGTCATAGATGATCACTAATGCATGATTTTTGATACATTCGTGACAAAATTTTGAATATATGCTTACATGTATATAGATATTGATATCAGCATTATATTAATGCATATACTATTTGCAAGAAATATGATGACCTTTAGAAATATTATTTCAATCTATAATTATTGTCTTTTAAATTAGGTGAAAAGATTTTATGCCTAATTAAGGGTAATCACAATCAACGTGTTTAAAGTGTAACAATTAAATAATTCAGAATAATTATTGAAAGCTTTATTTAAAAATCCTTAGTTACTAAAGTGTGACATTTTGTTTGACTAATCCGTGAAAACTTTATTTGAATAACAAAAATAAATTACAATCACAAAAATTCAAGATCCAAATTAATTTTTGAATACATTCGATAATTAAAAAATATATTCAGAGTCTAGACATTGGATGTAATAATAGAATAATTTGTAACTTATTTATGAATGTTATATCAGAACCCGTATACCTGCGCATAACATTCAAACCTTAAATTAATATAAGTTAACTCTTTTTAATCTGTTTTTAATCGTAGTATTACCTTAAAAATCATAACACTTATCCTTGAATTTATACAATTTATTAAACTCAATGACTAATAATTAGTATTAATTAACTACACCGCCGGTGTTTTCTTAATTCAAAGAACAAAATCAAACTTCAAACCCATTATTTGACAGATTTAAAAGCCATTGTAACATATTTAGCACAGAAAAGCACTTTAAGATATAATTGTCTTTTCTGGTGAAGAGTAGATGAAAAGAGGAAAAGACAGAGAAGGCTAAACATTTCAAAGATAAGATCATCGCTGGTTTGTTTTGAAAAAGGGTAAAAATAACGAAATACACTAAATGTCAGCTCACTTTAACTCAGGCTTTATAGTCGAGACGCAAACATATTAAAGCTATGACACAATTTTTAATGAGTAGATATTATTATGAAATACATTACAAGACATGAAGTCTAGTGAGAAACGAAATAGAAATATGAAATACTTAAATGTAAAAATAATTGGCAATTCTTTTAATAATCAGATTTTAATGGGCGGATCATATCCACAGTTTTTTACACAATAGAAGAATAGATACTTTGAAAGTCTGTTTTGTAATCGATATTTATCATGACATAAGTTATTAATAAGTAACTTACTATTACTTCAATTAACTTTCGATAAATGAGGCAAAAGTTATCCTTCTATACAATACGAGTCAAATTAAGTCTTATCTGACAGTATGATAGCCTACTCTCAAATGAAACTAACTTTTAATTCACTAATCATTCAATAAGAATTTCGATACAGTATTTCATATAAAAAAGAGTTAGTTTTGTTAATTTGTTATTAAACATCGAAATCGGTGTACTCTTCACGAACGCATGAAATTTTTATCTATTTTTTGAATCCTCAAAAGTGAAATAACTGTTGTTTTATAGATAAAAACCTGAGCATTACTTGATAAGAAAGATGTCTGCGCTATGATATACAGTGTGCAGCGTTGCGTGTTTTAAGATTCCAGCTTCACTTCATAGGAAACTTATTAATTTTAGATTTAAAAATTTTTTAATTGATCGAGGCCTATAATCGTTCAATTAATTATAATTATTTGAGATACAATTGTGTAACATAATGAATTTGCCATATTTTTATTAAAGCTTTATTAATCAAACCTTTCCACACACGTCATCAGTTGATTGTCATGAAATCAAAATTCATTTCATTTTTACGCTATAATCAAAAATTATTGAAAAAATTTAAACATTAATATAACTCAAGGTCTTTATTCAAATTAGATGTTATGCTGAGGCTATACTTTCTGCGTATTTTGATTTAAAATTTGTTGAGAACATTCAGTAAATGAAACGAAATTCTTAGATTATAAGTGAAACCTATCAGGCTTTTTAACATTATACTAATTTTTGCAAATTTTATTCAGCACTGTGAATAAAATGACACTACTATTAGTCAAATATATAAATTTAGGCTTTTAATTAATTTTAAATAACAAAGCATTACTGAAGGCACTCGACGTTTATGATTTATGAGAATTATATAAATTAGAGTTTCTCTAGTATTAGGTTAGGTTAGTATTATTAAATCAAAATTGTCACAAAAAAAGATAAAGTTTAATTTTCATATCTATGACATATCTCTGTTTTAGCATTAATGACAAGTTATTACTGTTATTTAGATTTTAAGCAAATTTTTCTATCATTAATATTATTCATATCTGTTTTAAACTCTTTGCATGTTATGCTTTTTTTTATAAAATGCATTATTTCTCAAAATTATTTTAGATTACAGTTCTCTCAATCAAATCAAATGAAACCAATGGACTTCGGCTTCATTTAAAAGCGATTTTTTTTGTAAATACCGGGTTTTAAAAAACTCTTTTTAAATATAATGTACTGCTGTTTATAAGACTAAAAAAAGCAAATTAGTCCCCACTAACGACTAGAAACTAAAGGCTTAAACACTGAAAAACAGAATATATAATAGTTGTATAATAATATATTATAAAGCATTACATGATGATTATCCAGATGTTTCCTTATACCATACAGTATAAAAAGTAAAGTAAATTTTTTTATTCTCAATGACAATTAAGATATCAATAATCAAAGAAAATAATAACTTAATAATGTGCTTGAGTTAAATGAATACAATTTTTGATTGTTAAAAATATTGCTTTTATTAATCACATTGTGTTTGTTTTCATACATTTTATGCTTCTTACCCGTCAGTCACATCTCTGCATTTTACTGGCTGTAAAATATATAATATAAATGTACAGACCGTGCAATAGTAAAATAAGACTAACTTTTAGCACTTGTTTTAGTTCTTCGTGTGAGTTCTTGAAAGAATGCTTTCGAGTGAATCATTCAAACTTTGGACCAATTAACTAACTTATGCATAAAACTCGCGTTAACCCTAACCCTAACTTTTAAGACCTAAGCCTAGATATGTTTCCCGTCAACATAAAGAGAGAATTTTTGTCCCTTAATAAAAAATAAAATTAACAATAATTTAAATCTTTGAAATGCTTCATAAATTACATCTGTAAAGAAAATTGTGACTAAACTTGTGGAAAGAGATGCCTTATCTTTAGTGATAAGCAAAAATAAATCTTTTGTCTTAATTTCGGATAATCATAGCTACTCATTAACTTTCTTAACAATTATTTTTTTTACAATTGTGATAATGGTGTCATTATTGCAGTCAAAATGTGTTCATTCAATCAAATGCTTTATTTCAATGTTCAGTATGAATACAAATTTCTTTTCATTAAATTTATCGATCATTTTACGACTTTATATGAATTGAAATCAATTTTAAGTGTTTTCACATCAGAAATGCAATTATTCAGAGATGTTTTTAAAGAAAATAACTCAATGAAGTGGTAAGTCGTGTTTCAGGCTTTACAATATTTCGCTATTAATGCAATTAATATTGTATAAAATTAAATCATATTTGATGTGAATTCTTCAGTAAGACGTTTTGATATTATGAAAGAGAATAACGAATGGAAAAACATTATGATTTCCTCCGACTCTGTGTATGACTGGCATCAAAATATAAATGTGAGACCAGTGCAGAAAAGTAGCTTATTATACAAACACATTAAAATGCTTGAAACTCAAGCCCACAGACCATGACGTAACACATGAAAGCCTTAAGCAACTTAAGTCTACTCACATTCGAGATAAATATCAATTATAATTATTTTTTCTTTGTGAAGACTACACATCAAAAGCACTAAAAGTAATTCAAGTTTGTCTAACGAACTAAGATTAAAAAATGAAGTTGGGATGACTTTTTTCAATTAATCAATTTTTAGTTAACCCCACTCTGTTCTCAAAAATGTTTTCTGACTTATCTTTTAAAAATAAGAAAATACAAAACACAGTCACACTAGTGATGATTAATGATACTATAGAAGTGATGCTCCACCACATCTATACCTCAATTCAATATGAAGCATGTGTTGCATCTTTTATATTGTATCTATTTTATAGTTTTATTTTGTATTTTATAATAATAATTGGTTATTCATATTATATAAAACATTTTATTTCACTAATCAATAAGTATTTCTCAATTTTTCTTAAATTAATCAGAGTTTTGTTTAAAATGATCTAATTTTTCATCTGTTCATATGTATTCAGTTTATGTCATAATATTGATTGAAGATTTGCATGACATGCACAGTAAAGTATTAATTACTGATATTTATAATAAATACATTACAATCATAAGTTTGAATTTATTTAATTAATTAAAAAAGAAAATATATGTTTAATTACATGTAGTTCTCAAAATAATTTATTGCAAACTTACAATAGTCGTGATCGTTGTGATAATCATTTCAATAACAGTAATTTCAATAAAGAATGAAGGATCCAGTTTTTAAAAATATTTAACTTTACAAGAATGTTATGCATAATTGGTTGCTATAAATTATAATTTATAAACATTTCTAAACACTTAACTCATTAACTTAAAAGACATTCTAACAATAAAACACAACTTTCTATTTGGGTTAGACTTAAGGCACCAAAAATTGGATCGAATTCTACATAAGTGTTAAGCTTGCATATTTTAATCCTTAATAAACTGATTGAAATTACAAATTTAAATTTGAGTTTTTAATAACAATCATAAATTCATTTAATTAATAGAATTGGCAGAGTTTATGTTTAATTCTGCCAACTTTTTGCCTGAAGTTTAATTTTACAGTAATATTACGTCAGTATCGAGTAATCTCTGTTTTCAATGAAAGTTATCATTTTTAAATTTATACGAAGAAGAATTACATATTTTGTATATTTTCAAATGCTGTCATTTTATTATAAACAACAACATAAATATTAAGTAAATTTGTATAAACATTGAATAAAATTATTTAAAAAATATCATAACCAGTCATAACCACAGATAACAAAAAATTGAATCTTTAAAAAAGCAAAAAACGTTTAAAATAAAAAAGAAAAGATATGAAAAAATGTGACACATATTTAGATATAACAATTAAAGAAACTTCTGATTGTGTTACATTATTGATAAGATAATTGCGACGCTTATGAAAATGAAGAAAATAATTTCTGAATTCGTGCAGTTACTAACAAGATTTAATTTAGTTAATACTATCAGTTACTATAACTTAACATTTGTTGTAAAGTTGTCATTATATATGCCATTAATAGAAGAATAGCATCAATTTTTTGAATTGTCTAATTTAGGTGAATAACTTCAATAAAGGTTAATTATGCTAACATTTTAAAAATTAACTTCCATCTAAAGAAACAGTGAATTTGTTGACTCAGTATATTAAATGCTAATAACGAACGGCTTGATAGTAAAAAATCCATTAAATTTATTTATCTTTAAAATGGTTTCTTAGAAATTATTGGTATTGACGTTTTATAATGTGTTTTAATGTTTTATTATCAATAAATCACTAAAAGATAATTGAGATAATTGATAAGAAATTAATGATTTTGACAATTTTTGCATTTTTTATTTGAGTCAAAAAGTTAGGGATTTTTCCCTAATAGTCGTTATGTCCTTAAAGGTTTGGAAGAAATTAAATATTTTGATCTTCTATTAAAATTGAGCGTAAATGAGTACTAAAGGTATTTCTTTCTAACAAAGACTGAGAGACCTTATACAGTATGTGAAGAGAGAGCAGTTCTCAATCTGTTCTCAATATTTGTAACTTATTAATGATTGTATCAAATGATGCAAATATTTAATACTTCACTTTCAATCTGTCATGAATTGAACAAAAATTCAATTTTATGGTCCAACTAATATTTCAGTTTATCAAATATAACAGTTGACAATGAATGTCAAATCGGGTGTCGGGTGAATACGATCATACAGTCGGACAAACAAATAATATCTAACTATAAATGGAAATAATAATTTACTTGACTAGTAATCAAAAATTGAAACAATTTTGATTCAAAATGCTTTTTGTTGAGTTGGGTTTGGCCCACAAAAATATTTATTAGTCTTCTCCCATCTCAGTGTCAAAGTCGTGTAGAGTTGGGTTCGTTTGTCAACTATGATATGCTTATGCATCGCATCATTTCACTGATTTGTCAATGAGATAACGATTAAAGGAAAACCTAAAATACCACTATAAGAGGCACCAATTCAATAAAGAAAATATCTTTATGCAGGAAAGACCTTTCATAGACCTCAAGCACTTTTGACGCTATTTTTTGAGCATTCAAACAAATATTGTCACCACTCAAATAAAATCGTTTCGATTTTAGCTCTATTTTGAAGACACTTTTGAATTGATTGACAAAAAAATATTGCTTTTACTAATTGTTTATTTTTAATATTATTCGGTATAAGTGTTTGGTATATTTCAATTCAATGTATGTCTCATTTAAAATTACCTTTTATTGAGCTCGACTGCTGACGAGGCAGTTCCATAGTTAGTAACTTTCAAACCTGACTCTATATTTGTATTATTCTA
>JAQGAM010001091.1:0-10278 GCA_034697665.1 Nanhermannia comitalis
ATTTAATGAAACTTCAATAATATTGAAACAATTCTATTACTGTAAGTTATGTTTCTCTGATGTTTCTTATGATTCTACTACTCATAAGTTATACTTAAACTTCAATTCTATAGATAATAATAAAAGAGACAATTAATATAAGTCCAAAACTGGTTCAAAATAAACTATTTAGAAATGATTGAAGAGAGCTATTATTCTAAATTTTATAAAAATTAGTTCTACTCGTACTGTATTGAATAGAAGTTGATTCAAGACTCTGACTCGAGTTGTGACTCTCGATTAATTATAAGTTTTCGAAAAAAAAACTTTATACAAAACAAATATTTATAAAAAAAAATAATAATCATAATTTTTAAAACAAGGCTAACAATGATAATCGTAGCAAAAAATCACTGAATTCTTGTTAATCGATTTTTAGCCTTTTTTTAATTTTAAAGTAATATATAATCTTAAGCCTCAATATTACAATTAATACTGTAGGTCCTGCTGTAGGTCAGTCAAGTCTATAAACATGCAATAATACTAATAATCAGAGTTTATTTTTAAAATAAAAAAATTTGAAAATTTTGTCAGACAAGTTATTTCGAGAGTGGAGACTCGATCTCGATTGAACTCAAGAGTTGCGGCAACTCTTGAATAAACAGCCGTCTAATCTTTAATGTAAAGCTGACTCGACTGTAATGCAAATGTATTCACTGTAAAGCATGATTACAGGTTTAAAGCATAAATTCATAACTGCGTTAAAACAAAAATGCCTGAAACTTACCGGTAATTGTTTAATAATTATAAATACAGTATATATTATTAAATTTTCACATAAAAACATTAAAAAGTTGTAGACAGAGATTATTAATAACGGTTAATAAGTGAACGCTATTGTAGGCGATAGTATTTGAAAATATTTATACTTTACCTGCATTAAGATGTAATTTTTTGCGAGCAATAGGGTTGCGATTTTGGATAATTTCCTGACGGATGGCGAGTGAGCGTATGGAATGACTGAACGCAGTTCATCGAGTGCATCGTTTAGGTCATGCATACGGCGACGTTCTCTTGCATTAATATTTAGTCTGACGTGCTGTCAAAGGCAATGGTTTAAATACAATTTAAGTGATCAATTAAATAAATCAAATTCTAATCATAATTATTATAAGTGAATCATTTGTGAGTTGTGTTTAATTAAGACTGAAGTTAACTTTTATAATCAACTTCAGAAGTTGAGTGATTGAGTTGAGAGAAAGGGCTGGAATTGAATCTAGTATTTAGTACTTACTGTTTTGCCAACTCTGTGCTTCTTTGGGGTTGGATTACAACTGTTTTTATTGCCATTAATTAAATTGTTTTCCTGCTCTTTAGGGGCGAACGAAGGATTGCATTCCAATGCTTTAGACCCGAAATGAGTTGACGCCTGTATTGCTCTCTTTAATGTAAATAATTTATTGTCTTCAGGAGCAGAGGTGATGCTGTCTTCGGTGTGAAACTGTTCTCCGATGGAGTCTCCATCAGTGCTGGGCGCAGGTGAGCCCATATCACTTATGGTTGCGATCACATTACTATTAATACTATTATTACCACAAATATTAAGAGCGGACGCACTTTCGGGTAAAGATAATAACGAATATTGACTGTGATGATGGTGCTGGTGGTGGTGATGATCAGGTATTCGACTTTGAAGCATGACTGCAGCACTTGTATGGTTGAGACCGAATGTTGTGGCGGCGGCTGCGACTCGCGAGGCATTGATATGCTCTGCAATGACTGACGAAACATTAAATATGCTTGAATAGGGTCCACATTGAGGACTATTATACTGTGACATCTGTGCTCCTGATAGAGTACGCACCGCAGATGGGCTGAACGCGTTCGTCAATGAATCTGCACTGATTGCCGACTCCATCAATTGTAAGTCTGATAACTGAACCAATTCCACACTTTATTCATTTACACATTTAAGAGCTCTTTAAAAAGTTATGTATGTTTTGACATTCACTTCGATTCTGTACTTTACTAACTTTGAAGTGACTTTTTATCTAATAATAAAAGGCGTAAAAAATTATTCGGTGAACGAAATCTAAACATTAAATACTTTCATAAGTGGCTTTCAAAGTGGTATTACTTAAAGCTATTATAGGTCTATAAAAAGAGTGGTCTCTCATCATAATCAGATCTAAGAAAATTTGTGAACTTAGATTACAGTAAGAGAATAAGTGAAGCACATCCCCGCTGATGTACAATAATAATTTGTCATGTCATGCACTACACCAATCACAGCAACACAACTCGCTTTCGCTACCAATAGTCTGTTGAGCATCTCTCTCATCCCCTATTGATAGTAAAGTGAGTGCATGCGCCTCAAAATGCAAGATAACTTAGAATACAAGCCGCAAATCCCTCAGAGACTATCAGCAAGTGATTGGAACACAATAAAAGAGCTCATTTAATTGAATTCATAGACAATAAGTAAAGCAAAAGACAAGTCAGTGTCAGGAAAAGGTTGGGATTTATGTTGAGAATAGAAAAACAAGAAAGAATTGGCTCAAAATGCTTAATAAAGTATTGTACTCACACTCCATATCGAATCCGAACATTTAATGGCAGTAAGATTTAGAAAATGTTTTCTTAAGTAACCTTTTTTGATATCTATTCTGTTGTCTCAAATGATTTGCAGAGAATTTAGTTAAGCTTTTGCTATCGAAACGCTTTAAGTTTATTCTTTTACTATAGAAAATCTCAATTCGATCCTTTTAGTGGTATATTTCTCATCAAATTGAATTGTCGGTCGAGCGACAGAGTGTATGATTTGATTTGGAAATGTATACAGATATTATGGTTTAGTTAAACTTTACACATATTACTCTTATAATATGCATGCATTTTCTTTCACGCGTGAAGCGTCAGTAACTCCAGTGAAGAGATACACTTGTGAATGACTAAAACTGATTTAGTATGTAAATTGCGATGCGATTTGCCGTGAAGTGCATCATAGCATACGACTTGCATACAACACATACAACACTCTAAGAACGGAATCCGATACGCTCTGCACTGCAATATTTCCCACGATCAGCAATCACTCATCTCTAATTTGAATCATATCATACCCAACTACTGTATATTTATCCGTATATTCATAGACAATAATTAGACTTTAAGAAAAGAAACTCTTTATTACTCAAATCAAATCTGAATGTATTACTAAAATAAACAAATTGTAAGACATATAAGTTATAATACCCTACACTTCAATAGTAAATAACAATATAAAGCCTGTTCTCAACTTTATTCAGCAAAAGTTTGTTTTGATACAAAGCACCCAAAACAGGATTAGCACTAAAGCGGATTTGATTACAGTTTGACAATCGAATCGATGAATTGAATCACCGCAATAGAAAGGTTGAGATACAGCCTGTATCATACAGGCAATAGTCCACCTGTTAATTCTATTTCATTGCTTTTTGGTTAGATTGTGATTTCTCTTTAAAAGTTAACAGATGTGCAGCACTACCAAAACCTACACTATTCATCACTAGAGCACAAGTGCTTTTTACGATTCACTATTATTTTCCATAACAATAAGAATAGGGGTTAACTTTTGAATGCGCCACTCGGGACATCCCTTCCCTCCTATTGACTAAACCCTCAACACATAGACCGAAATCATGCTTTTGGACATATGGCATATTATCTTACGATATAATTATTACTTTAATAATATGATAAAAACATTGGAAAAATTTCATTTATTAATATTTTATTTAATTTTAAATAAATTTTAAATAAATTTCATTTTAATATACTATTCGTTGCAACTATTTTTATGACTTCGTTTATGTTTAAGTATTTGAGTTGATGTTAATAATAAGTTTTGCTGACATTCTGTACAAAAGTAGAGAATCTTTAATGGATCGTATGTTTGTTCAGAGGTTGACTCTTCTATATCTTGTGAAACGATATTCTGTTCAGAACTGGCACTACTCGTGAACTGACATTTCTCTCTATGACGAACCTGTTCTAATGGTGTGGCAGACATTTCTTTATCACAAGAGGGACACTTCCAGTCTTTCTTAATATATTGAAGAGTTGAAAGATTGTCATTTGAGGCCAAACTAAATAAATAGATTCCAAAACAAACTTTACTAAAAAACACAGAAATTTAATTTTTCGTAAATGTAAGAAAATTAATGCATTCCTTGTTATCTAATTTTGTTTCTCTAGAATATATAGAAAATTAAGATAAGAAATAGTCATTCTTTTTAATGGAAAATAATGAACGAATAAATTAATTAAATCTCATTAATAAATAAAGAAATCATAGACTTATGCTATTACTGAAAATTATATGTTAGAAATGTTTAAGAATTAGTTAAGTGTTATGAAAGATATTAAACCACACAATCACATGTGTCCGACACTAAAAGCAGATTGTGATAAATGGTTTATTAGATTTATTCTTTATTATGTTTATAAGAATGCATCGAAACTTTTGAAATCCAAAAAATAACTCGACTTTGAATTGTTTGATTAAAATAGAAATTATTTACCAGTTATAAGTGAAAAAAGGCGTTATTTGTAGTCCTCCTTTAGTGGGATGAACGCTATACTCTTTTTCTATTTCAGGTTTATTGAAGAGTTTATTGCGCTTAAAATCTTCAATCAAAGAGATTTGTTGATCTTTTTTTCCGACATATAAATGCTTAGTATCAGCCGCTAAAAGACGTCTGAATGAGTATTGTATTTCAACGTGAATGAAGCTATATATGCTTTTTACTAATTGAGTTTGCATTTTGCGCAGTTCAGGACTTCGAACGGGCTTATCGTCGTCTTCATCACTATTTTCAAAGCATTCTGTATTATATATAAAAAAGATGACACACAATATTTCAAATGAGCGCAGAAACAAATGCATCGAATGGATAGCCATTAGTTTAGAACTAAGAAAGCATCAAAAGTCAGAGTAAGAATAGATTATTGTCTTACCAGAGAATAGTTTATCCAATAACTGGAGCCATAAATCACGAACATGTAGTGCTTGTGATACAAACTTTTGTGAGTCTTGAGTCGATGGGAAATGCAATTCCAACCAACCGTCGCATACAATTCTGAATGAATGTGAAATCAATGCTTAAAAGTTGATTTAAAAGTATATAAAAGATTGCATTAAAAAATGCATTACAAACATAGAACGAAAATAAATTCCTTTCTCTATCAAAATACTGTATATATTATCGAAAAATAATTTGCAACAATCCTATAATACTATATATTGAAGTTTGAAGAATAAACTAATATTAGAAAATAAGTATCGAAAAAAGGTTTTAAAACAATCAAATTGAGTGATAAATAAGCCGAAAGCGGGTCACAAACCTCGTGAAATCAACGTTTGTGTCGATATGGTTCGAAACTAAGAGCAAGACATGAGCCGCTGGAATACGTATGCAATTACATAAATAGGGTTTCGTTGTTTCCAATAACGATACATAAGCTATGAGTTGATGCTTTGTACTTAACGGACCGAAACTATGGAAGCCTTTTATCTGTGTCTGTTCTGAATGACTTAATTTAAGCAGATCTGGCTCTACAGCGAATATCCCATTCGGATGCAATACAGCAAATGGCTTATCCTTTTATATAATCAAATACAATAATTATATGAATTAAATAAAAAACATAAAAAACAAAATCTAATTATAATATATTAATTAATTGCATGAATCATGAACTCAATCAGTAATACCTTTGTGTGAAACATTTGGTCGGAATCTTTTTTATATGAGTTGTGATCGTCAGCAAAAGCGAACTGTTGGAGTGCATTACACATAATAATTTTCATCAAATTTATGTCCCTGTGTTTATACTCTCCGCTCCCATCTCTCAAAGCCTATCAAAGTATTAGACACGGAATGCTTATTATTAAGAGTGAGTCTCGCTTTTTAGCTAAAAATCTATATGAATGTAATCGATTTACTGTACCACTAACTGCTTCTGGTCATGGGATAATCGGAACTCAACATCTTTCACATCAATTTCATTTTCATTCTCAGATTCTGAATCCCTCTCGCCATGAATTTTAAGTAATTTTCTCTTTTTAGTAGCGCTTCTCTCATATTCTCTCTTCATTTTTCTGAGTTGTTTGAGCTCTCCGTGTCTTCGAATACGATCAGCACTCGATTCAAATTGATTATCATTTTGTGTGAATGAGTCGAATAATCCCGAGTCCTTAAGTATATCTTTGAACTGTTGTCTAAGTTTAGTCATTTCGTAAAAGCGCTGTTCTTCTAATCCTCGGCGTCGACACCATTTGCGAGAGTTTTGTTCATCAGATTTGACTTCAAGCCATTTATTATATGCATTGAATATCGTAAAGGGATCGCCTTCTGTAGAATCAAGAGATCGACGCAACTCAATAGCGTCTGTATCGTGAATAGACTTATTAGTAATCGGGGACTGAATACTCAATGCGGCCGCTAATGAGAGGATGGGTTCAGTCAGATTGAATACCGAACTGAGAATAAGCATTTTGCCGATTGTGATGTCAACGGGTAAACGCGCCAACATTTTGCCCATTGGTGTTAATAATTCGTCTTCAGTTAACGCCGTCTGTTCTTTTAGGCTTTGAAGCGCTTCCTCAACACTTTTAGCTGCCGGCGGTTCTAGAAATGGGAATTTGCGCGCATCCGGTAATCCCATTGATATCATTTGTAATAGTAGTGAATGCAATGGCACACGTCTTATCTCAGGAGTTGAGTGATGACTGAATGCCTGAAAATCCTTTTCAGAATAAAGTCGAAAGCAAACTCCGGGACCCGTACGACCGGCTCTACCTTTTCTCTGTTCAGCTGAGGCTACACTAATCCAAAATTCCTGTAATCTCTGCATTCGACAGCTCGGGTCATAACTCATTTCTTTGACTTTTCCCGAATCGACAACAAATCGAATTCCATCGATAGTTAGAGACGTTTCTGCAATATTGGTAGAGAGCACACACTTTCTGACGCCTTCTGGCGCCACATCAAATACTTTGTCCTGTTCTGCGATCGATAGTGTGCTGTGAAGACATAATATTATCCATTTCTCAGTTTGTTGGGCATAAGTTCTCAATACATCTGCAACTGTATTGATCTCTGTGAGTCCGCTCAAGAATACTAATAAATCTCCCCTTTCTGTCGACGGATATTTGTCGTCAATTTGCTGAAGAATTCGCAAATAAGGGCCCGCATTAATACGCGAAGATTTCTCAGACTTACTTAGCTTTTCGTTAGATATTGGAGAATATTTCAATTCTATAGGATAGAGACGGCCTATAATAGAAATCAAATTCAATAAGAGTTAGTGGAAGTGGAACTAAAATTTAGAATCCAATCCTTGACTGACCCGGAACTTGAATAACAGGACAATCGCCAAAGTACGAGGAAAACAGTTTAATATTAATTGTCGCAGACATTAGTATCACTTTGAGATCATCGCTGCGCTGATGTATCAGACATTTCATAACTCCCAACAAAAAGTCACACGAAAGATGCCTTTCATGGACTTCATCGAGAATTATAACGTTATAATTGGATAAAAGAGGATCAGTTGAAACCTGACGCAAAAGTAGCCCTTCCGTTAAGAATAGGATTTTAGTGTGTTTTGATTTACTTTTTTCAAATCTGATTTGATAACCGATTTGAGTCCCGAACTCATTACATGTCTCATATGCAACGCGCTTACGAAGTGATATACAGGCAATTCTTCTGGGCTGAGAACAAACAATGTTATTAAAGCCTGCGTTCAATAAATATTGTGGCACTTGAGTTGATTTACCACACCCTATACCAGTCGTATAAATTAGACATTAATTAAAATTCAATTAGAAACCAATTAAAACAAAAGTTGAGACTTGAGATGTCTTTAATTCAAAATCTGACTTTTTAGTGAAACCATTAGTTAGTATTTTTTTCACTTTTTTGATACTAATTTTGGTATTAAATATGTAAAAATTTTTGAAAGTCTAAATAGACGAGTAGTTGTGGAGTCAATTACTGACGAGAAGCCTAAAGTCGAAACCTAGAGCCTGAGCCTGGAGTATGTAAGCGTACAAATCCAACAATTATATACAGAAACTTATCAAAAGTGCTTTTAATATATAAATGTTAGACAAAAAACAATACGAATATAATTAATAATTAAAGAAACGAAAAGTAATATAAAAATTATGAATTATAGGTAATAAAAACTTTAAAAATGCTATTAAGTTACTGCCAATTCAATTGAATTTTTAGGTACAGGCTCTTCGACCTGAGCCTATGGACAAAATTATTTATAGGTTATTACCAGAGTCTCTACTTTTTAGGAAATCCGAATTTTTTTATTATTAATGCAATCTTTGGGAAAATGTGAAATTAGTACCGATCAGGAAATAAGGGAAATAAGGAGGAAAATAAAACAATGTTTATGTTCCGAAATTCAGAAAAATGAGCATTTTTTGCTAAATTTCCGAATTTCACTAAAATTTTAGTATTTTTTATAAGCAAAATCTCAATTAAAAGTATTAGTCCGTTTATTTGAGAACTAGGCTTACAATAGAATATAGCAAAAAAAGTTGTATTATTTGACACTTTGACCAATAAATAGTCAAATTGATCATATTGTCAGAGTTTACTTTTTAGGAAATACTAATTTTTTTCTATTTCTTCAATCTTTCGGAAAAAGTAAAATGAATTCCTTTCATGAAATAAAAAGTATAATAGGCCTATATTGTTATCCAAAAAATCCAAAAATTCAACAATTTATTCTAATTTTTCAATTATTATGAAAGATCCGAAATTTTCCGACTTTTTTCCAAAATTCTGCAAAATGTTAGTATTTTATTAAGAAAGTATACAAATTTTGAGGGGGGGGGGTTCAAAAATTAACTTTTTTTAGAACAAATTTTATCAAAATTATTTGCCACAAAAAAATTTCATATGATTTTTTGCGCCAAAAAAATCTTTAAAATTTCTAATCATTGAATCTTATACATTAAAATTCAAATTTTATTCCAAAAAATTGTCCGAAATTCCGACCGAATTTTTAAGGATTCATATTCCGAAAAATAGAGACACTGGTTATTACTGAGAAAGCTATGGCAAAATCTTTCATAACTTCCATAACATGTTTATAGTATTGCCTGTGTTGGTGACGGACAACAACTTGTACTTTAAGACCAAAACTTGTGTTTTAATAGCAATTATAATCACAGTTAAAGTATTGTTAGCAATGAATATAATTACAAACCTGTGTCGCCGGCGATCAACACAACTGAATGTCTTTCAATAGCGTTAATGATATCATCTCTAAAGCGAGCGATGGGAAGGTCTGATTGCATTTGTTTCAAGTTTTGCAATGCTTTTGCTCTTTGCTTTTCTATAAAGTCTAAGTACAGAACAGCGATGTCTCGAAACTCAATGATACGACTTCTGGTCAAAGCATTTCGAGAATAATAGTTGTCATCGAAATCAGTAATGAGAGACGTCTTCGACATAACAGACGATATGTCGCACCACTGCTCAGGTATTTGTGTCGTAATATTTGCTAATTTTTGTTTAACACTTTCGTAATACTGTTCCTCACCTCTGATGGCAATCGACTTCTCTTCCATTGATTGGTATTTTTGGAGAAAAAGCCAAAACTCTTCGCATTCTTTTGAACCGATTTTCACTTTTTCACAATCACTGAAAAACATTTTATTCAAAACATATTTATGTCTCTCATAATTGAATCCACTTTTTGTCTCTTCCGATGAATAATTTGTTGATCTTTTACTCCAATTATCACTACTTTTATGACTGTATTTATGTTTTGAAGACTTCCGTGAACTTGAAGTGGAATCAAGTCTTTCATCACTTGTGAAACGTTTTCCTTTATTTGAACTCATGTTTAGTCGAGAATCACATCAAATAATAAACAATTTTAAAGTTTTTTAAAATATAATTTGCAATAAAATAATAACAAAAATATAAAATCAATGAATCGATTGAAATAAGAAAACTTTTTTATCGAAATTGCAATTAAAGTAAAGTAATGTTTAAAGCGTTTAAACTTTTTCTCAAATAACAGCTGTTTTCTAATAAACAAAGTTTTTAGACATAAATGACGTCAAGACTTATATATTGAAATCTAATTGAAGACAACCTCTCATTATAGTGAAAGGCATTCAGTTTATGATAAATATTAAAATATAATTCATGTTGTAATTCATGTCGTAATTTACTATCATTTTGAAGACAAAAAGTTTCGTATTCTTTACGACAAAATTGA
>JAQGAM010001092.1:0-10275 GCA_034697665.1 Nanhermannia comitalis
AACGGGATTCCGGTTATGTACGTTATAACGAGCTGTTCGTTACATCGAGGTGAGTTATATCGAGCTTTTACTGTATTACTGTACCTGTACCTGTATTAATAATCATTTTTCTAATTTCATTGATATAATAATTTGTTCTGAACTATTAAATTGATATGACTATAAAGTTTAATTATTACTATCGGCGATGATTAACAATATTAGTTAAGTTTTATAATTTGTTGAATTTAAAGCTCATAAGTAAGTTAACGGCCATAAAAATATTATATTATACTTGAAAATCAAAATTGAGATAACAAACTGAGTCAATGAGGAAATTTTATTGACAGAATTTTTAACTTGAAATGTTTGTGTTTAACATAGAAAACTAACAAATAGAACATTAAATTGTAATTAAAATAAAACTCAATTATGAAGAGAGTAAGTTATAGGACATTAAATCATAAATGAGTTGTATCGAATTTTATGGATAGAAATTTTTAATCAGTAATCTGAAGATTATTTATCCATTCAATAGGGCAAAACATTTAGCCTCCAGATTAGTGCTGATCTTAAAGAATATATTATAAGTTTTGATATTTAGTTTGGCTTTCATTCAAATTTATATTCAAGCTTATACTCAATATACTGTCTGTCTGTCTGTCTGTCTGTATGTATGTATGTATGTATACTGTACTGTCTGTATATTGTATACTCACTTGTAAGTTCTCACATTATTCAAGTCCAGTGTAGCCTAAAAATGAATTTTTGTTAAATTCAAACTGAGGTAAATTAAAATGATCGTATTTTTGCTAATGGTTAAAAGGAAAGCAAGATATTCACAATTTATATAAGTTAGTCTTATAGCAAATGATCATAAACTTGCTGCACAAGTCCCAGTTTTTTCTTCTTAAGGCATAAATTAAAATGAAAAAAATAACTTATTATCGCTACTGAGAAGAGGCATAATTTTGGCTTTTCTAAAGTCGCAAATCATTTTGCAAACACACCTTTACATTAACACGTTTAATATATTTGCTATACTTAATAAAATTCTCGTAAAAATTTATAATTTATTGTCTTTATCATAACAAAAATCTCTGAAAAAATTCTTATTTAAGTTTAATTTGATTTTATTGCATTTTGTTGAAAAGCATATCAGAACCCATTCAGAAATTCATTCAATTTTTCAAAAATATTAATATTTTATACAATTTTTGTCGATACACATATTTTAAACGCATATTTATTTTCAAACCAAAAAAGCTTAACTCTGGGGGAAAGCATTGTTTTATTAGCTCTATAAATAAGAAAGTTTATAAATCACTTGAAAAAAATATTATTTTTTATTTATTTTTTAAACAATGTTAACTCCCATTCTCGCTAACCATAAGAAATTTTTGATTCATCAAAATCTAATCGAATTTTACGTTATATACTATGAGAACACAATAACAAATTCACAATCAAAGATTTGCGGAACCGACACAACAGTTAATGAAAAAAATGTAAGAACTCCACCCATTTAATGAACCTACACATCAAACTCAATAATTTGTGTTATTGTCAAGGGTTTTATTCAAATTATAGTTAAGCTTTACTAATAAATATTATAGAGAAGATTGAAAAATAAAACACAGACACTATAACTTGATGTACTGTATATGATTTGGTACATGACTATTTAAATGAAAAATTATCGATTCATTTCCCTAATCGCATATCGAAATACAACAAGAAATCTACATTAACAGCTCTCGTTTCTTATCAGCTGTGAAGTTCGCTTAAATAGTGGTAAAAAGGTTTTCCCATTTTATTTCGGTCACATCACGATCACAGTTAATCATATTCTTTTTTTATAATTTTTTCAAGTTATATATAGTGTAAGCTCATGTCTAATCTTTGTTTTGATTTTTCACATATATTATCATACATTGAGCAAAAACAATTATAATTTATATATTAAAAAATAGTGATCCTCATCTGCTCAAAAATCTGAGCTTCAAGCTGGAGCTTCTACAAGCTGAGCTCGATTTTCAAAAACTTGAGCTGCGCTTATAATCATAAGATTCAAGTTGCGATTCATATAATATAATAGTAAAATATACTAATGCTTAACAACATAAAGAAATTTTTAACTTAATCAATACTTTCAATGCTTTCTAAAAATGTTTAAAGAATGTTTCAAAAACAACACAGCTGAAAGCGCGCTCATGCAGATCACTTACTAAAAACAAAATTTATGAAAATATTTCTTACATAAAGAGAACAAATCATATTTATGAGTTTCCTGCGAATAACGTGTTAAATATGGGATATTGTCATCACTGCTTGATCTCTAGTCAAACTTTATGAAAGTTTCAAACTTGTCTGAGAACAGATTTACTTATAATTTTAAGGTTTTTTTTAGAAAATCATTTATTATGTAAGATTAGATCAACAGAATCTTGCATTTAATGAGAAAAGCGAATTACTATGTTTTGATATTTAATCTTCAAAACACTAAACATAAGAGAAAGCATTAACGCCAAAAAATAAATGGAAATAAACCTTTTAAGTAAATGATTTTCCACTTGTTAACACCTGAGAGCCAAAAGTAAATGTTAGACTTATAAAAGCAACTTTTCTGAGCGTTTTATAGTATATTAACATTATTTCTCTTTTTAAGCTTAATTAACAAATCGCGTGCAGAAGTTTAGCCTTAAATATCATTTTATGTGTTCTAATAGTTGGTACAGGTCTTAAGCAATTTTATATAATAATTTTGCTAAAAATAGTAGACCTTAAATAAAGGGCTTGTTATTATTGAAAAGAACCACTTTTTACACCCAAGTAGCGCAAAAAAGCCATAAATTTTATGAAAATACTAATTGTTACGGAGTGTTACTTATTATAACTGACATTTAGCCTGAAAGTTGAGCTCTATTTGATGAAATATGCAAAGCATACACACTATTAATTTGCATTTCACATCATTAACTTCTTTAAACTATTTATCATTAAGATTGATTATCTATAAATTAAATCTAATATACAGTTTATAAGATGATTAACTTTTGAGATAGTTATTGATTTTAATAAAATTCACAAACTTTCGGCCCATCGCTTCATATTTATCACTGAGGTTCTAAAACTTTTATCTTTTATGACACATGATTTTCACTATTAAGTGTGTAACGTCTTTAATCTATTCTCATCTCTTATTTTAATTTTTAGCTCTATTTCAAGCTATCGCCTCATTTTGAATTACTTATTAGCTCAAAATAAAGCACTAACTTTAAGTATTAATCCAAAAATTATATCGAAAGCCGTTTATTTTGGTCGTTGAACTCATTAAATGAATCACTCGATAAATTGAGCATTCAATACAATTATGTTTACTTAGCGCTAAATACAAACGTCTGGCATTTATTTCAAATAATAGAGCCGATGGGCTGAAGAATGGCCAACAAAATTGTATTGTAATATATGACATGATTCATATTTAACGTATGCGCCAATTATTGAATAAGAAAATTGTTGAAGAAAATTATTGAAGAAGAAACTTCAACTGTAAGCTAATACACGCCGGCCTGTAATCAAAAGCAAATGAAACACTTTTAGTGGTTTTAGCCTTTAATTCTATGAAATTTTTATTCTATTCTAATGTTTCACAGCTTGAATGAATGGATTTTTATTTTTTTTTTTTTGCTTTGTATAGTATGAAAATTAAAGTAAAAGTATTTTAGTTTCGATACAGCCATAAATATATTACATTCATATAACAGTATTTTTAAGATCACTCAAAAGAATGTTTTGACTCTCAATAGTAGTAATGAACAAAACTGCAGGTAACAAATTCCATGCCTATTAGTAAGGCTTCGAAGTTTTCGGTCTTTTTTTTAACATTCACTTATGAGTCCAAATCTACGTCAGTTTTTCTTAATGTTTTGCTTTCAATTAAAAATGTAAAATATTAGGAAAAAGAAAAATTGTTTAAATAATCAAATTTCGATTCTACAGATTCAATAACAAAATTTTAAGAAAATAGTTTAACCGAAATCTGTTTAGTTTCAAACAATTTGAATTAAAGAACGAGTGAAAAGTTACTCCTCTTTAAGAGCCTTTGGCTAATAAATGGAGTAAAAGAGTGAATAACTCATTCAATTTAGAAAATGATTGCATGAATTAGTGTTTATAAAAATAATGGTATAGTATTTGCAGATCGCAAATGAAGGACACAAATCACACTGCAATTTAAGATCCTAATAATTATAATTATCGTATTTCCGAACTAATTCATTGCATAAAATTTATATGAGGTTAAAGCGGTTAATTGGCTGAGCCATTACGCCGTATGACAATTTAAATTTATTAATGTTTAATTTGCCAATTTGTTTGATTGCTATTATAAACAAGTCTAACAGTGAAATATATGAGCCTTTCGTTTATCAAATAGGAATCTGTGAAATATTGTTCTCCTTTTTCGGTTATTTTTCTCAATTCAATTATAAGAATGCGTTAACAAACTGTTTGTAATCAGGTTTAAAACTAATTTCATTCTACTTCCAAACATTGATAAGCCCTGTGTTTGAATGAAAAGTAGATTTAATTTTAATCAAATAACGAGAAAAACAAACAACTTCAGAAACCACAAAATTATAATACATTAATGGGAAAAATAGTTTTGTTGGCATTTGAGAAATGATATACCACTAAAGACGGATAAATGAATGAGTATTTGTGTTGTTGGCGTAACTCTGCAATTAGTTTAGTGTACAGTTTCAATAGAGATCGTTGGGAGGCTTGGCTTCTAAGAGAAATTCGAAACAATTTACTCACGGCTGGAGATAGAGAATGAGACATTAATAAAATTGATCGCAATTGTATAATACAGTAATGGACTATTGTATGGGTTTGAGAAGCAATTGAAAAACTAGTCACATAATTATTACACCTGAGAGAAAAATGTAAAAAATGTATTTCCAGATCGAGTCCTATGAATTTTCCCCTATTTTCTTAAGTTAGTTATTCATTGGCAAAACATTTCATATTTATGTGTCTAGTTTTGAGTGGAATTAATTTAAAAAATAATATTTTTGTTTTTATTTTTATGAGTTTAATATCGATTTTATGCAATCTTCTCTTGAAACAGGAATTAAGCGATGATGTCATTAATTTCAATCAGATTCGGTAACATGAGGTCTAACCAAAGAGCACACTGAATCTAAAATGGGATGGGTTGGGAAGAGATACTAAAGACTTTGGTAACTTTTTTGTTTGAATTTATTATTTTGTTAATATTAAATAGAAAGCTATTCATGAATCGGTATAGACATAGCGGCATAAAATCCTTGGCATAATTAAGATATTGAAGGCTTTTAACCATCCACTGAATTAGTAGTAATAAAATCTTTTATGACTTTTTAAATTACTTTTAACTTCGTTTCGTTTATTTAATTGGAATAGTTTTTCATATCATAATAAACATCGATTGTCATCCAAACGATAAGAACCTTTAATATTAAATAATAGAGAAATATAAAAGTTTAGGTTGAAATTAAAATCTCTGTTTTGATTGACAGCAATGAAATTGTGCCTCAATTTTACGAAGTAATTGTGAGAATGACTTTTTGACTTTTACCAAATCAAACAATACAAGTCTGCGATTTATTGATATGTGAAAGTCATAGCTTAGAATTTGAATCATAACTACAAAGTGCAGTAGAATTATTATAAGGCATAGAATTACCTCTTATGTGATTTAGCGTTAAATGTCAATAAATATCTGATAGCATTTTACATCTGATATCATGACCTTTTGATATAGACTATTGTCGATAATTTATTTCTTACTTTATGAGTCACTTTTATTGTTGAAAATGAAAACAATTCTGTTTATTAACTAGTATTAAAAGAGTCATTAAAGTATAATGCATTTGAAATTATTTTTATTGCATTATTTTTTTATTTGCTGTTAATATTTTTTTCTGGTTTTGGTTTATCATAATTCAAAGTGAGTTCATATTAGCATAAATGCATTATACTGTACGATGAATTGATTCACCACATCTATGATTATAATTGAAAATTTGTTATGGTTTTTGCGTTTTCAGAAAGTGGCAAAATTGATGTCTTGATAGAGGTCATAATTTCTTACATGCCTTACATCTTCTTAAATCATTTCAAGTTTCATTGTTCGACTTTTAAATTCATTGTTTAAATTGCTGTTTATCTCATATACACTTCAAATCATAGTCTACGGACAACTTTTCATTTTCAGCAAATTTAAGTCGTCTCTCAAAACTTTTGAGTGCTTTAAACTTTTTTATAATGAATTTGAAAACATTGTTAAGAACTTAAAAACATCGCAAATTTCATAGCAATGTTTCTCTAAGATTACTCTATTATTAAATAAAAGCAGAATTTATAACTTCAGAAAGTTTTGTGTGTGTTCTAAATCTATTGTAATGCACTTAATAACTCTTCACTTATTATTGTTATATATAACAAACTACTGGTAGAAGCGAGAGATGAGCAATAAAAAGCACTTTTTTTCATTTCATTGTATTGTTATTTTTCGAGTGACAAATGATTTGTTTAGTAAGTTTACATACAGTAGTGTTTGGTACCTTTAAAAAGTTAGTGAAAGTAATATTCAAATTGATTGAATAGGTCACGGCTGGCATTTTGAGTGTAACCGTTTAGCAAACATGTTGAAATGTCTCTGTTTACTTTACAGAGCTATAACAGCTCACCAGCTTTGGTATGTGTTCAATGAATCACTATTAAACAATTGCTTAAGCTTTTAAGACATTCATGTTTGCATACTTTGCGTATTTTCCCCTTCAATATGACTTTTACTCGTATTTCTCATACGATTTTTGTTGTTAAGTCCATTGACTGGCGACTAGGATTGGGCGTTGTCCGAAATGCTCGGATCGCGCATCATAGCTGACTGCTATCTATACGCTCCGATTTTCTGTAACACACCCATCAGGTGAAAGGTTGACCGGTAGAAGGAAGGGAGGGATACATGAAAGGGGTCCCATCCCTGCGGTGAAGATGATTTTTTACAAGGGATCCCTGCGCTGGGAATTTATGTTTACTATCTCATAAAGTGCAACTTTTCTTCAATAACCTTTCAATTCTCTTACCTTCAATTTATTCAAAATAATTTTTCGTATTGCACACAAAGACAAGTGTACTCACTGTTTACAGGCATTATTCTATAAAAAATAACTAACTTTTAATAGCGAATCACATTATTCCATGGATTTATGCTACAAATTATTTTTGTTGCTATTTTTATTATGAAGAGTAAATTTAAAGTAATCCCTATTTTAAATTTATAATTTTCTGTCAGCTCTCAATTTCTTAAAAAAGGATTCGACTGTACTTTGGATTAAAGTGAAGGCAAGTCATTGAGCCACTGATCCCTTGAAGCGCTTTTAGAGGAGACGTAAAAATGCATTGCAATTGAGGAGAGAATTTCAATACTTGGCTTTATGTTAAACGCTTAACCATTTAAGTATTTAGTTTCATATCTAATATTGGCATTATTGGCATTATAGGCATTACAGCTTCTCATCATTTGCAGCATCTGATGCTCCACATGAGTCCCACAATTATAAATGATGTAATCCATAATCCCACTGAGTCTAAGCTTTGTAGTCTTTGGAGATGCCGTAGATATTTGGGTGCATTCATGCAGTCGTTTGGCTTTAGTCTTCTTTACAACATATCCTGCAGTTCTAAAAAAGCCTCTGTTATCATAAGTGTCGGAATTGTGAATGACGAGTGCTATACCATTCGTTTTTTATACTGTATGTGACTTCAATTCAAATACAAACGATTTCTTTTTAAAAGAGTCGAAATGTGAATACTTAATACATTTTAATCAGTTTAGTTTGGAGGTTGAGTTTGCTTATGCTTTTGCTTGTTTTTCTTTTGCAGATTTAAATCCATTTAACTTTATAAGTAACTCAAACACATGTAAAGTAAATCAACTCACTTGTACTGATTTTTTCTCAAAATTCTTTGCTGCCCACAAGTCCTGATTACAAATATATGGATTTAGTATTGAGTCAAAACAATGTAGGAGTGAATTATAATTCTCACTTTGATAGTAACTTAAAATACTGTATCATTAAAGATACTGTAGTGTACTGTAAGTAAAAGCAACTGAGGAAAGGGAAAACTTATCAACTTTTCTTAGTTTAATCAAAACAAAAAAGATTAATAAATTTCGTGAAATAAAGGAATAATTCGAGGCTTAGAACAATATAAGTGTAAAAAATATTTAGTCTCAGCTTCTTTCTCACATTAATCTGACTCTAATTATAATACTTTGCTTTTTCTGATTTCTTTGAGCTGAGGACTAACAATCATGTTGAGGCTCAAACTTTCCATTTAATAGTCTGTCAATAAAAGTAACCCTCAAGTCTATAAATTCAGATGAATTAAGTAGTGATCTCGCAATCAGCCCAAAAACCTGCGCCTCCAGCCCGCGCTTTAGCCAAACTTGAGTTGCCTTCTCACTAATTAACTGCGTTTGAAGCTCGAGCTCACAAACTTCAAAAGTCCCTTCAAGCACAGAGCAACTTAAAGAGCGCTTAAGCTTACAATTTTTAAAAATGGGTTAAAAATATTTCATGTGTAAGTAAACTGTTTCAAAATTTTTATTTTTTAAGTTTGAGTCCTTCACCGATAGAATGTTTCCCATTTGCTGCTGTATTTAGACTCAATTAAATTAGTTTTAAAATAAAAACTCATTTTAATCATAATTTATTTTCATCTGTTTGAAAGATTTAGTAAATTAGTTAATAAAAAGTACTAATTTTCGGATTCATGGAAATTAGGGAAACATTTCCTACATCTATGAAAAAATAATTTCTAACTTAATATTTCAAACAATAGCTTAGCATTTTATGGATTAAATAAAAGTTATGAATACTCTCTATATATCTAAATATTTATTAGCATGAGTTGGGAAAAGGGCTTAACATTAGCTTTTGCTCTTCGCTAATCACGAAATATTTGAATCATTTACAAGTCAGTTATTTTGTACAAACTATTAATATATATATTTTAAACACCAGACGTGGGCTTTTCTATATCAAAAAAGGTACGATTTATAGTTGTACTTTATAGAGACAGATGAATCAAATGGTAATCAACTTATTTTTTGTCATCCTTACACGACCTCTTATTCCGCATTATTAGTGACCCGAAACACGTATCGAATCTTTCCTACAGATGTGTTTACTTGTTAGAAATGGTTTAAGTTCATATTGATCAATATAATTCATAATCATATGATTAAATGTAGCAGTTTATTTATTTTATCCAATACCCTTTAATATTTTTTTATTTCAATCCTAATAACATTTATGTCATACTAGACCCGTATATATCTAAAATTATAATAACCGCAACCGCCAGACACACCACAAGCATCGCATAAATAAATCGTGTTCACTCCGTAAATAATTTTTAAAAAATAGAATTTTATTTTTTAGGATTTTTTAGATGCTGTGGTATATTCATGAAATTATTATTAGATGTGATTTCTAAGTTGAGATTCTCAATCGAGAGTTACAACTCTCGATCTCGACTGATCTCGATCATGTGCAGTCTAGACTCATGAGAAAGTCTCCAAATTTATTTTAAACAAAAAATTTCAATTAATAATGAGTTTAAAAAAAAATTTCTTTAGAAACAAATATTTATAAAAAACATAAGATATTTGAAATATCACTATCGATGTAATCAGATGCATAAAAAACATCCGATTTTTATCATTAATCTGTTTTTAGCCATTTAAATTTAAATTTACAAGTATTTAGCAAAAAAAACTTTAAATACTATAACAAATAATTTTAGCCTAGTCAATAAACATGTCATTATAACGTATTTCTAAAAATTTAAAATGTTGGGAAAATGTATTACAGAGTAAAGAGAGTATAATTCGCTTAAATAATAGCCAGTGATGTATACAGCAAGTACTTATCATTTTTACCTTTGTACTTTTCATTTTTATACTTTATAGTACAGCACAATGAGACTCTACTGCTGCAGTGTTGGACATTTAAAGTACCGGTACTACATTAAAATACAGGTTGACTCACGTTATAAGTACATTTAATTGAAAATTTATTTTTAATTAAATTTTATTAAAATTTTATTAAAAATTTTATTAACTACAAATAAATAACGATATTTGAAATGTATAAATATACTAAATTGTATGTAATCTTAAATTATGTGAAAATCTGTGCTTTTCTATGGCATACAGGGAGTATTGTCTAGAATAAG
>JAQGAM010001093.1:0-10275 GCA_034697665.1 Nanhermannia comitalis
TGAGTTTTTCTCAAAATAAGAATTTATCAAAAATTATCCTTTGGTCCCCCCTTTGATTTTTTAAGCTGTCCAGATTTTGAGTACATCAAACTTGGTCACCCTATTTACTACCTAAGGGTATATAATGCAGCAGCTATTCTGTGCCGTATTAAATATAAATATTATATGATATCATTGATATCAGTACTGAAATCAATATATCTTTGAATAATATTTCGCACTGTCTATACTGGCGGTTATCACCGCCAGAATAGCCTAAAGTGTCAATTCTGGCGGTGAATATTTTTTAATGCTTTCAACATATTTAAATCACTTTAATTCAATCATTTCACGAGTTGGCAAATATATATGGATATTAATAAATTGATTGTCGAAAATTATTTAATTTTATAGAAGTATTTTGTAAATTATTTTGAAATATAATTATGCCCTAAATGATTTCAATTGAAATTAATTAATAGCTGAAAATAAAATCATTAGTGAAATGTCGAAATATAACTGTTAAAAAATATAATGCCATGAAAAACATCTTCTTATGTATTTTTATAATTACAGTATAGCAGCTGTACTGTAAAAAATATTTAATATTTATGTTTCATATGTAATTCAATTTAAAAGTTTAAAAGTGTTTAGTTATAGAAAGTTACTAAATATGAGTGAAAATATTCAAAATAATCTTATTATACATTATATCAATTCACCTCTTTATATGTATGGACTCACTAATAGATATAATTTGAATAATCATATGAATCATAAAACTCAGAGCAAAGGATGATGTAAGATATCAGTACTAGAATGCCCTTAAATTCAAAATTTATAATATTGTAGAATTTACATGACCACTTTAGAACAATGTTTTGAAATGAAATTAGAACAATCTACAATATTGTAGCTTTAAATTGATCTATTAAATTAAATCAGAATGAAGTTTATGACTATACCTATACCAGAACATATACCTTATTTTTATTAATAAAGCTATAGTAAAATACATAGTTTTGGGTATTTTTAACCAAAACTAAGCCACGCCTACTATAATATTTATTCATACCAATCTCACCAAACATTTAAAAAATTTTATTTCCTTGATGCTTAATAAAAATATGAAAGAATTATTTCATTATCACTTATAGATCCTGAGTTATGAATTTTCAAATGTCGAATTTTCGATCAAAATAAATATTTCAAAAATTCATATCTCTAGAACGGGAGTGTCTAAAATAGTGGGACCTTCACTATAATTAATGATTAATTAAGCCTTATTTCATATCTTAAGTTCAAGGTCATTAAGGTCAAAAATATAAAGCCACACTCCTTTGAAAATATTCGAGCCACGCCCAGCAAAATTTCTAAACTATTCTCCACTAGAAATTAAGTAATAATATGAAAATTTTTTTTATTACACATTGTAATTTACTAGTTATAAATTTTTAAACTAATCATTTTCGCCTAAAATTCGAAATTTAAAAATTAATAACTCGGAATCTATCAAAGATAATGAAAAAATTCATATTCTTATTAGGAATCAAGCTTAGATAATTTTTTATAAGTTTGATGGTCGTTGCTCTAAATCTTTCAATTTGTAAAAATTTTTTTACAAAATTAATATTTTGTGAGATTACTTAAGAATTGAACAAATTTTTATATCAATTCTCACAGCTCAATATTTTTAGATCAGCTCAGCTCACAGCTCAAAGGGTATTGAGCTGAGCTGAGCTGATGAGCTGAAATAGTTTCTATTTAGCATATTTTCATCTGTAAAATTTGATCAATTCCTGGAAATCTGAGACTCTATATTCAAATAAAATAAGTTGAGAATTAAAATACAACACCTGTGAATAAATAAATGTCTTATGATAAATTCCCACAAAGAGGGTGGTTTAATTTAAAGCCATAAACTATTTCTTAAAATATTTTAATTTTTTTATCAGCTCATCAGCTCAGCTCAAAGCTCAGCTCACAGCTCGCACTGAGCTGAGCTTTGTCAGATACTATTCATAAGTGACCTCTTTTGAAATGACCATTATTTGGCACCTGTTTCAATGCAACTTTAAGGTGCAGAGTGGAAATGGTTTAAAAATAAGAATTCAATCCGCTTGATTTTAAGTTCATTTTCAATCCTCAATCCCTTTGAAAGAAGCTTTAAAGCGGATGGAATTGAACAATAGGATTAATCTCATTTAGCAAACGCCTCAAAACTCAAAAAACTTTTACAGAAATATAATTTGTAAAGTTTATTGACTTTAACTCTAAACAAGTGTGTATTTTATTTATCAATACAATTGAGTGACTTTTATTAACTTTTTCGTTAAAAGGTGTTATTTGACTGAATAGTCAAAGAAAATTTTAGTTATCTTTCTGTTAACTAAATGTCTGTTTTTATGTATAGAGCATAAAAATTCTAAATCTTTGAAAAATCTGATTTATTATAAAACATCTTTTAAAATGAAAGAAACATTAATTGATTTGCAATCAAATAGTTTTAGAAAAGTAAAAACTAAATACGGCTATGATTTTGATTCGTTTGATAGATTTGATTATGATTTGTGTGGACTATTATTATCTCATTTGAATATTAGCGATAAAATACGTTATGAATGTGTTTCTAAACAATGGCAAAGTTTAATATATAATAAACAACATATTTTACGTATAGTGGGCGCCTATTATAAAACGCCGATTTTAAAAATAACAAAGAATAAGATAGATATTCCCGGATATTTTTGGAATAATGAAAATTTATTAGAAAATCTGCTGAAGAAGTTTAAATTCATCAAAAGCTTGTTTATTAGTAACTTATCTATAGATAAAATAATATTCAGTATAATTTCTAATAATTGTGAATATTTGCAAAAATTTGTTTATGGGTTCATCTGTCAAACGAATGGACTGAGAAAATCAGATTTAAATATAAATGAAAACTCGAGTTTATTTGAACTGAAATTTGGTCATAAATTACAATCAATTTTTATGAGAAATGATAGCATAAGTGCAATAAATATGCGCAAAATTTTGTATTCGTGTCCAAACATAAAAAGTGTTAAGTTCTGCGATATTTCGTGGTTTATTGATTCAAATCAATTACATTTAACAAAATTAGAAGATATTTTTGTGATTAAGTACAGTTTAAATGATTTGAGATTATTCACTGATATATATAATAATCAAATAAAAGAAATGTCTTTGTCTTTAAATTCAAGTTTTTTAGTTAATAGAGATATAAATGAATCTCTATTACAAATATCCCGTTTTGCAAGACTAGAAAACTTATTGTTATCTTTTTATGTGATAAATAATGAAACTTCAATAGATAGAGAAATGTTTATGATTGGGAACAAGTGCAGAAAATTGAAAGTTTTAAAAATATGTAACGCATCAAAACTAATTGAAAGAAAATTATTTGAGTTGTTTGGAGTGTTTACGTCTCTCGAAAGTCTTTCAATCGATGATTTCGATTATGCAAAAGTGGGTCTAAACTATGGAAATGTAGAAAACCTAAAAAAATGCACACAATTAAAGACACTAAGATTTTGTGATATTGATGATAAAGCTATTGAAGGAATTGATATATTTTTGCCGAACTTAAGGGAAATTACATTACAAAGCAATCATATAACTGATAAATCAATAAAACATTTGTCAAAATTTAAGAACTTATCTGCATTTCATTCGAGGTCTAAATTAACTGATACAGGAATTTGTCATTTACTTCAAAAGTCTGAAAACATTAGAAAATTATATTTGTATTGCTCTATAACCAAAAAATCCGTCGATGCCTTCATTGAATATACAAATAAAATGCCGAATAATATTTACTACACTTTCAGAACTGGATTAAAATATGAGAACCAGTTCAACAATAAATATATAAACATTTATTGAATTAAATAATTTTATTACGTTTTTACTAAAGTTCTTACAATAGACTTAAGGATTATATTTCGATAATATATTTATTGATTGTCTCATAGTTTTCTCAATTTATTTCAGAACAGTATTTCAAATAATTATAACGTTTTTGTAATACTAGTTAAACGATTTAAATAAGTTTTAATTTTATGTTATGTACTAGTATTAGAAATATATGCTTTAATGCAAAAAATTTATATTACTCTTACATAATAAATAATAAATCTAATAATTTTGTAACTTTAATGTTTACATTATAAATGGGAAAAAATAAATATAAAAAAAATAATTTTAGCCGAAATTTTGTCTCCCAATTAATTGTTCGGTCAGACGCTGAGAAACTGGTAGAAGAACATTGAAATCATTAAAGTCCATGAGTTGTGGATAATAAACCAAATCTGTTTTTAAAAAATGAATAAATAATAATTTCATTTAATTAAAGACCAAATAATGTTTTAAGAATAAGACTTTTTTAGCTTATAAAAGTTGAACTTATTTCTTATTGGGTTATAACTTATAAGCAGTGATGTTCAACGCTCGAGAGTGTGGCACTTGGGCGAGCGTCTAATGCATTATATATTTAAAAAATTTTTATGAAACAAAGGTTTTTATTTAAACAAAAATACATTCTTTTATAATAAACACACATATTATTCAGTTTTAAAAAAATTTAGGTATAGAATAGCACCGGTTATCAGAATTTTCCTAAAACTATTCCATGTAAAAAAATTCCAAAAAAAATATATTGGCTGACTTTGAGCTAGGTAAACGTTCGGTACCTGAGCGCCGAACGTGAAAATCCCTGATTATATTTACATTTGGTTTCCATTTTAAAATTTTTAAGCAATTACCAAATTAATTAAAACTAATGAACATAACCAATGGTCACTTTAATTGTTTTACATCTGTATATATCTTATTTTTCATTGTTTATCATTAAGAATCTGTCAATTTTCACATCGAAAAAAGTTTTATCAAATATTTACGTCATAAAAATAGTCATTTATCTTATAAAGAAAATATTTTATTAAATTTCTAAATTTATTATATCATAAATATTAAGTACTGTAAACAAATTATATAATTTATGTTCTACTATTGTATTATTTCGTCAAAAAATATATAATTTCTACATTTAATAAGTTGTTTTTGATCACATATCATAATAACAGATAAAACTTTATGATTTTATCCCATTTTAAGAAATAACTAATACATAGAGTGAACAATGTTTTACAAAAGATAATTTATGTCGCCGCACAATTTGCAAAGTTTGTGCTGTCATTAAATGGTTTCCAATTACTACAGTGTATTCCTTCGATTCTATCAATTATTTTTGTATTTTTTCTTATCCAATAAGAACGGCAGTCATCACAATCTATTGGTAGTAGAATTTTAACATAAGAATTGGACGCAATCTTATTGTTTGGATTTGAGTTTAAAAATGATTGAAATATGTATTCATCCAAATAAGTTATTTCACATTTCGAATAAAGAGTATGAGAATTACAGTAATATTGAAGAACAACAGGTCTTCCAATATATTGCAGACAATTTGCATTAATATTTGTACCATTGAATAGATTAAGGTCTAAATCAATATAAATTGTTTCATTTGATTCCGTTCTGAAATTGAATGCCTCAAAAGGTATGCTATGAATAGAACTGTCTCTTATTTCGATATTTGTCGAAGAAATTAAGTTATAAAAAGCAAAGTTGTTTAGAGTTTTTAAATAATCTCCATATATTTCTACTGTTTTTAGTTTGTTTTGAATCGTTTTGAATGCATACGAAGGGATTTCTGTAATATTTGTATTTCCGATATGAAGAAGCTCTAAATTCTTCATTTGACTGATTACAGAAAAAATGTCATTATTTGGAGGATTGTTCACAAGCGGTATATTATTAATAAAAAACACTCTTGTAATAAAATTTGTTTCATTGAATGCATTTGTAATAATTAATGTAAAATTTGATGCATCCGTGATCTCTATCTCATCGAATATCAAGTCATTAAATGAATTTTCTTCTAATTCATAAATCGCGTCGTTTTCCAAATGAAATTTTTTGAAATGTTTTTTCTCTTCAAGCAATTGTTGTCTCAATGAATTGAAAATTTGTTTTAAACTAATATTTTCTGTGCCATAGCATGAGATGACATCGTCTGTACATTTACATGGATTTAATAATTCAGGTTTTGGGCATTCACTCGATACAAATGATATATGAATTATGACTATCAATATTGAGATTAAACCTAAAAAATATAAACGCCAGTAATTCAATCTTTTAAAGAAAGTGCAGATATAATTTGTAAGAAATAATTGATAATTTACTATTTATGCGTTATATTATACCTATTTTTTTAAAGTAATCCATTTTTTGATATAAATATATTTACTGTTTATATTAGAGTTGGAAAATTAAAAATAAATATTGTTTTGATGATAAACTTTATCTCTACGCCTGCTAGTACTGTACTAGTAATTAAAGTAAATTAAATAAATATTTTCTGTTTCTTTATGATTTAAACCAGTTTTATAAAGAAAACGATAGAAATTAAAGCTTAAAACTATTCAAAGTATTTGCATTATTAGAATTACGATTCAGAACTGTTTCAAACACCTGTTAAAAAATTGCTCAAATTGATATTTCTTATAATTAAACCATTTATTTGAAAAATATTTCACACAAACTGGACTTTTAATGGGCTCCATTTTATTCAAACGGGACACTTGTACGAGCCGCTCAAAGCTGGACAGTTCAGGTTAAAACTTGACATCGGGGCACCCTATCTTAGACTATCCCTTATTTGTAAACAATAAGGGTGAGGCTAAGACCAAAACCAAGGGTGCGAAGTTTTTATTTCACAAGGTTTATAAGTGTGCAAATGCTTATTTTGAAGTAAAATTCTGGTTTTTTAACACTAGTTTATACGCAATTGTTTTATTTATTTAATTTGTATACTAGTAATAATTATTCTAATGTATAAATTGGAGATTTATTTAATATAATTTTAAAGTGAGAAATATAAAAACATTATAATAAAATTATATTTACATTTATATTCCATTTAAGACTTTTGAACTGATTAATAAAGTAAATACAAACACATTTAATGATTGCTTTAATTGTTTTACATCCGTATAAGTATAACTTATATAATTAATTGTTTATCTTTAAAAATATGTTAAGCTTTACATCGATAAATGTTTCATTAATTAATTAATTTCTTAAAAAATATTGTCAATGATACTAAAATTATGTTACTATTATATTAAGTTATTACAGCTTTATTTATCAATAGTTTTATATATTAATAATTTATAATATTTCATTTTACCTCAATTTGTCCTACAGCATTACATAATCTATAATTTCTGAAATAAAAATTACTCCACCCTGTTTTTGATCTTTGACCCCCTTATTTGTTTGCATGGTGAATTATTGTTTCACAAGGAGTACAGCATACCTAAATCATCCTCACACCTATCAATTAATTCATGATCATTATAATGGATTTCATTAAAAGTTTTAGATATCTAACGAAATGTTGGATAAGTGAAATCCATTTAGTATTTTAAGTTTATAATACTCTTTATTTTCAGATAGTAAGATAAGCGCAATTATATTATATTAACGGTGTGGCAAAAATATTTGGACAAAATTTATCGCATCAAAACAGTAACTCAGAATAAATATTTTTTATTGAATGATATGTCATTTTGAAGGACACATATTAGGCTATAATCGATATGATTTGTATTTAATTACAATTAATTTTGTGTTAATTATGGCTTTTAAACAATAGTTACTGCTTGATTGGGTGGTACAAATTCAGTTAAAGTTTAATCAAAGGTTTAAATGTTTTACTGTCAAACATTGCCAAAAGTATAATTCCACTCAAATAAATGGTCAGATATTTTAAATTTATTATTAAAAAAGAGAAATATCAAGAAATGTCACAACAAATTTCACCGAAATTTGATAGAAACCAGAAAAATGTTTTTAAAAGAAAGTGTTAATTTCTTTATCATTACTTTCTATGGTATAACTTTATTATACAAATATCGCAATCCACCAAATGTGACCACATTGCTGACAAATCGAAAATATTGTATAATATAGTTTATAGCATAGGTTCTCAAACTTTTTAGCCTCGCGGATCATTTACACTTAAAAAATCACGTGTCTTATAGACCATAATGTTAAATTTTTTCAGTCCGCGGATCATTTTGATCCGTAAACCCGAGTTTGAGAATCCCAACTTCTACGACGCCGGTAAGAGTTTCTTTAGTAATAACAGCTTTATTGGCATTAATTACTCAACAAATTCAGACAGAACTGAAAGTCTCATATATTTATGCACTTGAAGTTTAAACAATAATTTGCATTACATTTGTTTTCGCTACTTTAATAAAACAGAAGTTTAAAAACTCAACTTAATATTCTCCAAAGTAATAGAAAATTTTATGAATCAAGCAATAAAATGCTCCAAATCAATACTTATTTGTTAAATATAGTTATAAAACTCTTTTTGTTAATAAATTCGCATACCTTTTATTGTGCAGATTTTGTTGAAAAGTCTCCTTCTAACACATTTATAAGAAAAATGGCAACGGGCACCTTCAAGTGGGAGCACCTGGCAACCGTAGGTGTGACCCCAGTATACCGTGAAGTATACTGCACGAAATATTGCAAAAATTACCGAATAATTCAAATTTCTCCTAAATACAAATCTTACACAGTATAAGAATCTTATTAAATGTATTATAGTAGAACCGCGGAGGCATTTGCAAGCACCAACCAAAACGTTTCGTTTGTATGAATATCATTATTAGGAATTATTTATGCTGATAAGGATTATGTCCAATTTTTACCGAATTCACGCTATTTGTTTAAATTTACATATGGGGTGATACACATAGTACGTACGCAGTCATGGGGAGGGGGGTCAAACTAATTTTTAAAATGCGTACGCGTACATAAAGATAACATAGACACGTATGCTAACAGGGAGTGGGAGGGGGTCTTAAAACAGCCCAAAACTGCGTACGTACTATATACATCACTCCTATAAAAACAGAGGTGTGTGACAAAGTCTTCTGCAAATATCAGGATCGTATGAAGCGATGCACTCGGTCTCAATTAGGCTATTTTTGAATTTTGTACAAAAAATTTTGAAAAACTTTTTTAAAGCTAACTAATTTACCAACATTTTGAACAAACCAATAAGTACACGAGTCCTCTGAAAAGTATGAAATTCATTACACAATTCATGACATAGATATAAATCTCATAATTAGTAAATGGAAAAAATTTATAACAATAGAAACCAATGACAGGCCCTGAAAGCTTTTCAATCAATTAAACTTTGAGCTTTAGGTTAAGGTCAACAGAATTTTATTACTTATCTAAATATTGTATTCAAGTTCACAAATCACATAATAAGTATCAGGTATTTTTCGTGTTACCCATTTACCAAATACTTTAACGTCATCCACTTGAACGTATACATAATCGCAATCACTGCAATTGTCGGGTTCTTTGTAATCCCAATTAGTAAAAGAGAATTCATTCCCACTATTAATCCATTTCCACTTTCCCGAAGAATCTCTGCGACCATTCATCCAAAACCATCCTAAATAGTAATTTTCATTAATAAAACCAAATGGTTCTCCAATTTCTCTCATAAAAGACTCAAATATTGATTGTTTTCGCTGTGATTGTATTTCAACTAAAGTTGAGTTGAATTTTGCGCAATAATTGACCGCATCATTGAATACCATTTTATTATATCCTCCCTTTTTATTTATTGGAATTATAAATAATTTTTGTTTTCCGTTGTCGTCAATAAATGTTTTAGAAAAAGTCCATTTATTAAAAAATATACTGTTTTTCATTTCTTTCAATTGTGTTTCGGTCAACTCTTTATTCAATTGATTATATTTTTCTGTCAAACCTTTTAAGAAATAAAAATTAAATTATTTTTTAAAAGTACTTAAAATTCATTTTAATATTTATATTATTTTTCTGTTTTCAACATTTTATTTAATTCGCGAGAAATCAAAATAACTTTAGAAATAAAGCGCAAAATTTGTTTTTTTTATTAAATTTTAAATTATTTTATAGCAAAACTTAAAAGACGTAAAAACTTTAGTTTTTGTCGAACAGTTACAGAACACAAACAGAAGCTCTCATTAAATTAATTAATAATTTCTGTGATTCAAAGGATTCCAAGATTTGAATTATATTAAAACAATTGTTAAAAAAGGGTTATGGTAAAAGGAGAGACAATGTATTTCAATGGAGAGACAGGAGAGACAATGTATTTCAATGGAGAGACAGGAGAGACAATGTATT